>JAUTBV010100299.1:0-33199 GCA_032361325.1 Lepetodrilus fucensis | reverse complement strand
CTGATGTCAAGAAGGATGCAAGACGTACGGTGCTGATGTCAAGAAGGATGCAAGACGTACGGTGCTGATGTCAAGAATGATGCAATACGTACGGTGCTGATGTCAAGAAGGATGCAAGACATACAGTGCTGATGTCAAGAAGGATGCAAGACGTACGGTGCTGGTGTCAAGAAGGATAAAATACGTACTGGGTGATGTCAAGAAGATGCAAGACAGAACGGCACAGACAAATTAATGAGAGAACAGAATGTTGATCCATTATATGATGCAGGACATGCAGCAGAGATGTAATAACCGACGGTAGGTGTTAACCTTCCTAAATTGATATGACATTCTGACTCTGTTCATTTGATTGCGGACGTAATGTTCTCAAAAAGACATGGTCAATGTTTAAAAAAAAGAAAAGACAGAAAATTCGGTCGACGGAAATTTGGTCGACGGATTTGTGAATAATAAAAGGCAACTCATATTTATATGTGCGAATACTATTTAAATACCAGCCAGGCCATTGCATGTTGGTTAACACTAAATAGATTAAATAGTTTAAACATAAAATTACTATAAAAAGAAGTATGCTTTTGCAAACTGATGTCTTTATTTTCCATTCAACACACTTTGATTAAGTATTGCCTTAGTACAGTGAAGTTAAGTAGTGACATTAACTATGTATAGTACTATGCAGTATATTGCGAAGACGTTTCAGATATACCTTCATGAAAATTAATCCCGATGAAGTCATCCCAGCTTTGAAAACAAATCTTTGGGCTGTGAGGCCTTTGTTCTAATTCAGCATTAATATGAATATGTCCATCCATTTTCTTGACTACTTGACTACTTGTATTATGTATTTGTGTTTATATATGTGTCTCGTATACCACTGCTAGTGGTAAAAGAGAAATACAATTGATTGATTGATTGCAGAGACAACGATCGTTCTGTGGAACATGGTAACCTTAACTCCAACTTTAGCTACAGACTGAACCATAGGGTCCGAAAGTTGACACGATATAGCCCGAGATCCATTCAATATCCGGTGCCATAAACCGGTCAAACACGTAAATGCTCTACACATTTGACGATATCTAATTGTAACCTCACATGAATACGTCACGATTCAGACGTCATTCATATTGTCACCGGAAATGACCCCGACGAGACTTACTGTACCTATTGCTACGGTTGGAGCTGCAGGCTACCTTAGAGTTATGTCGTTTATGGTATATTTTCTCGAAGCTCTCATATCCACTATCAGACCATAGCGCTCTCGTAAGTGCACGATCGCCGTGTATTGGAGATCGCTACGAGAGTCCCCGTAGTCTTGTAGCAGACAAGAGAGCTTCTGGAACCGATACACTGTACTGGAAAGTCTAGGAAGACCATAAGGACTCTCACAGCGATCTCTAATACACGGGGATCGTGCGCGTATGAAAGCGCTATGGTCTCATAGAGGATATGAAAGCTTCGAGAAACGATATACCACTGGAAAGCCTTGGAAGATTACGATTGGAAAAGGTCCGTGAATCTTCATTAATAGCACACACTGTGTGGGCACACTTTCGTTACGGACACCAACATCGTTCGTAATCCTGAGAACAGTGAGACGCTCGATTAATAAAATAACACAACAATTCCTGACAGCTGCCCATGCTGCGCTCTAAGTGGAATAGTGACACTGGGGAACACATTGGCTGACCGTGAACATGTTTATTACCAACGGTGCCACAGGTTCACATGCGGGTTAAAGCGTTAGGCACCGCTGGACATAATCGGTCACAGCATTCATCGATTACTGGTGACGTATATTGCATTCCCCTATTCATATCAGTCTGTTGTGGAGACTACGCTTTTACGACGCCAATGGGATTGTTGTATTTGAGAGGATTTACATTGGGAAGAATAATTGCCAACGATGTGTAATATTTTCATAGTTGATCCTATTAGTGTTTGGCTAGGTTGTGAGAGTATTTGGGACATTGTAAACATGTTAATGTCAATTGAGAAATAATCTGTCTTGGTTATGAAATATCGGATTGCAGAAATAGAGCTTGTTGATCAGATGTGTGGAAATACTGTTTAATAACAACAATTGACTATACATAATGTATTGTAGAATATCACTATGCGCACTGCCTCCCTACATCTATACATGTTTGGTCTCTAGGTTGATCAACTCGCGAACTCCCAGTAGCAACATATATGCATATTTATGATATCCGATATTTAATGTCAAAATGACAAGGAATCATTTTAATACATTAATACAATGCATAAACTATGGACATCGTCTAAATTTCGGACACCATTCCAAGTGTATTTAAAATCTAAAATATGAGTATTCATCATACTACATGTAATCTCTCTGGCCCGTATTATCGAATGCGGTCTGGACCAGGTTTAGCTCTAAAACGCGAGTTTAACCTTAAACGGTATTATGGTTTTGGTATGCTTGTTTTCTATAATATAGTTTTTGCAAACCAAGAGTCTGGGTTTCCGTAAATCAAGACTAACTTTAATCCAGGTCTACACTAAACCGCGTTCGATAATATGGGCCATTTATGTCTCTCTATATCTCTCTATCCTGTGACATGTCGCTCTCTCTAAAAAATAGAAATAAAATAAAATAATAATAATAATTTGAACGTGGACATACATAGTATAGATGTATAACATAACATATCCTGTTAACTACATGGACAAAAGCTGTATGTTAATGATGTTCCACATGTTGATATTACCAATTTGGTCATTATACATTACACCATGATTTTGTTTGTACTTATAGTATTAGTACTATCGTTTAATTATAATTGCAATCGTATACTATGACTTTCACGTAATTTCTTGTAATTCTCAAATAATAATCGATCAATTCTATGATCAATATTGCGTCCAACGGTACCTAATACGTAACTCTCTCCATGCTGGAGCCAACCGGATATATCATAAAGAACAGTGCCTGTACTTAATCCAGCAGGAATAGGGTTAAACTGCACATGAGACTGACACAGTTGGTAATACATAATATTAAAGTTGACGGCCATTCCATCTATTACTTGATACCCAAATATTAAATACTATGTGTAACACTGATACATAATGTACACCCACCTCTATTACACATCTGGCATTAACAAATGAAGAGCAATGTCCATATACCTTCTGACATACAATGATGGTACCGTCGTCATCGTCTAGTACATTGTACTAGTATATAATACATCGATTGTCATTGATACAATATCAGTTAATATACTAGTATATATGTGTATGTTTGTTTGTTTGTTATCTCATTGGTTGTCTCAGGTGCATGACTCGATTATCATGCATGTTCGAAGCGCTAATATATTATTATTACCAATGGATCAATGTGAACACATTTCACTTTCTCAACTCACCGGGCAGCCGTTTCAGACGTTGGAGGGTTAACATTCATAATTCCAGGTCATTGTACCGGGTACTCATTTTACTGCCGGGTGAACGAAATGTTATGTAATGTTCAAGATATTACTAGTATTTTAAAAGTCAATATATAGTATAAAAACGGTAGTATTACCATGAAAGTAAAGGTAGTCTAAATGTCGGTTTCCGTAGAAGTACACTTGCACCTGTAGTTCAGTGTCATAGCATGTATAAGTCTAATATATTATAAATGTATACTGAATATATACTGCTATTATATATACAGAGTACCAACACGAATTAAAATACATACTAAATAATTCATCCATAATTCTCATTAACGCAGTGAATAGTGAGAATTATTCAGCTTCATCACGATCCCTCGGAATTAATTAAAATAAGTCTTATAGTACATTTCCATAAAACCACCCACGAGCCACGGGGCAACACCGTTGTTACACACCAAATACAGAGTACCAGATGTACTTTCATGGGTATGGCCTATACCATCCAATGGCACCGCTCTTGTAGAATTCTCCAGAGGGCAAGAATAGCAGGACTGTGAATTGTGTACGAACACTGGATTATACAGGGAGCGATTACAAGCAAATCAGATGTCGAGTTTGTTTATACGATTACACCTTATGGTATTAGTTCAACGTCTGCATTTCTAAAACCACAGCATCCTCGACACACCGGCCATTATGACGGATGCAAGTAGTCATAATGGCCGATGTATAGAGGATGTAAACATCGTAGAATGAGCAATTGAGAGGTCACTTCCGGTTGTGTCTTGTACAACTACCGCATCCTCGAAATACCGGTCATTATGTCGGATGCAAATATTCATAATGGCCGAGGTTTAGAGGATGCAACCATCGTAGAATGAGAAATTGAGAGGTCACATCCGGTTGTGTCTTGCATGCCATGTATTGGTCGTGATAACATGTCAAGGTCTATTTACATGCATATAGAAAAGCTAAAGGTGTCATTGCCATCTGGTTATGGACAATTCTCTTCTCCCATGTGACAGCACTATGCCTATTTTACCATTTATTTTCATCGTGCATACAGTAGGACATCCACGTATAGATGCGACGGTGAACTGGAAAACTGTCGGAGAGCGATACAATGAGGGTTGAGGTTTTGATAATAGCTCACGGCAGCACAGGGGCTGTTTCCTTCTTGATTCTACCCCCAGGGGCAATATCTAATTCAATATGCCCATTAATTCATCTTCACGATCCTCGTCGGGATATGTATCAGTATTATATTCACATTGCATGTAGTTAACAGCTACGTGTCTGCCCACTCATTCCATTTGTTGTTTAGGAGAAAAATGGTTGTTTTGTGACAAACGTTCTATAGTTGAACTTTCTCAAAATTAACCCGGACATCAACCTTTTAAAATAATATGTCTATGACCTATAGAACACGTAACGCAATTGACTAGATATCGATCATAATTTACATTTAGCTAGTCAGTTTATACAATTTTACGTTTATTTCATTTGTTTTCGTATGTGTACTTTCTTCTTCATTCATCTTTCCATTTGGGATTAAATTAAATTCGAAACAGTAGAGGTATAATAGCATAACACTTTATGTAAATTAAGACACGAACTATTAATAATACTATTATATTCATATTTACTAGTAATGTTACAGTTTGCTTAAAATTGCCTTATCAAGAAATAAAGTTGATATGAAAAGAAAAAAATACATTTTCAAAACTACACAAAATACATATTAGACACATGACACACATCCTATTTCGCACATATATACAACAACAACTATTAATGTATATACCTATTTACATATTATACACTAGTGTAGACGAACTCTGTATAACACCAGCTAGATACCTTTCAGAATATCTTCATTCTTTACGTCTAATTATCCAGTGCAATGCCAGGATTACGTAGGGCCTACATTGTAACCACATCCGGTGAGTCGGATGACATAAGCACGAATATCCGGTGACCAGGTCGGTCAGTGGCACCATAGTCAACGTGTGATTATCACTACGCGACCTATCATCATCTAGCTGTTCCTGCCGTGATCTAACTGCTAGCACCGAGGTGATCTAACTGTTAGCAGCGAGGTGATCTAACTGTTAGCAGCGAGGTGATCTAACTGTGAAGATTACTAGAAGCGGATGCAGCTGGGGCAACATTGTGCATGCATAGTTAGATGAGTAAAGGTTGTCTCTCACTGTGCGAGTTGTAGCAACAACTTGTATTATCGATGCATGAGAACAATCGAATACGTCACGATCAACACGTGTGTTCGTACATGTCATCACCAGAAGGGGCCATTGCTAATCCGTTCCTTATAGTTAGCAGGATTCATACCGTCACGAATTGAAGTAAGCCAATAAAAATGTCGTATGGAAAATATTTGAAGAATTCTGGTTGGAATCATTTGCGGTGTGTGTGGGGGGTGGGGGGTGGGGGTGGGGGGGTGGGGGGTGGGAGGAGGAGTACTTGTAAGCATGACTTGTTTATATCTTATATCTCCCTTTAAAAACATAGAATATACATTTTTCAGTTTCATTGCCAAGGAGAGATATTAGCAACAGCTGTATAGTATCTACACGGATGAACTTACTTTACTTATTGAGTCATGACCATAGTACATTTACTTTGTTAAATCTTTTCAGCGATGTCGCAATACAGATTGCAAAGATTCAACTATGATGTTGCATGGCATTGAATGCACGACTCAGGAATCAACATAGCTCATTAATGTTTTCACAGAGATAAAAACCTGCATATTTAACCCTTAAATGTAGTATAGACCAAAAAGTATGTCAAACTAAAAATATTAAACTTATTATCAAATTGAAAACCAAATGCACTTTTGAGGTAAACTGGCTCCAGTAATGTATAAGCATAATTCTCGTAATAAAAACCCATGTCAAATTCGAATACATTTTGCTGTAGATTCTAAAAATGGTTGCATTAAAAACACGCAACACTTTAATGACGAACATTTGGATAGAAGCCAGTAAAGTAATACGGCAATGTGAGCTCCAAGATCCCTTGGACGACGATATACGTCACCGTGATACCTTGAGGTCAACAAGACACGTGAGATATACGACCAGATCTCATGTTATGTTAGAGTTCACGGGAGATCACGTTATCCTAACGATATTACTATCTGCAACAGGAATTATTTTGGTCAAAACAAATCTCCAGGAAACCATCGTGGTTTTTTATGGTAAGGACTGTCTCGTGACGGATATAATAAGATTGATGACAAAAACGAACGCAAAATTCGCGGGGTGTAGGCCTATTAACTACCATCTGCACCGCCATTGAGATCGACACGAAGTGTTGCCATTGGAGTACAGTAGGAACCTGTCGGGTTGGTTAAGGTTTCAGAAGTCGTGGCGTGATTAACCACGCATGTTTCTATTATAATGAGCGAGAGTCAGTGACTCTTCGGTGGCGTCTTTAGTATATCTACGTCATCGTCACTGCAAACCAATCAATTTATGCTTGAAAAAAACGACATGATTTGACTTTGCATGCATGCATAGAAGCAGAGATTAACAACATGCTTGTAGTATATGTGTGGACCTTCAAGTACAGATGACAAATGATTGATCACACAACAGCACAAACTTCCAATTGCAACCAATGGCGCATTTTCTCCCTAGCCTCATATGTGAATTGTAAGCCACGGGTGAAAATTAACGCTAACGTGCTCGCGTATGCATGTATTTAATAGTGAAAGGGAACTATTTTAGAATGTAATGTACATATTTGATTGTGAAAAGTATGCATGTTATATTAATATAGTAACCAATTTCATATAATTTCTAACAAATGTTAGGCTTTGTTAACAAAACAAAAAAAATATAGGTACAGAGATATCCGTTATCGTATGTAAATTATAACACAATTTAATATTGGAAATACATGCATATTAATATGCCGAAATACAATATTATGTGAATAGTATCTGTTAATTCTGTTATCGTGCATACATATGCGTTAGAAGATTTAATAATCAATAAAAACAATTAAAAATAGGACTGAGATTGATGGCACGGATGACTTCCAACATGGCCGCCATCAAAGGTAGGTGACACCAAGAAAACTGTCTGTGATATTGGTTTGTTCCCATCCATGCAAATCAGTTGTGTAACATATACGATACATCTTCTTCCTGTGTATCTGTGAGTGTGTGACACGTTTATGCATTTATATGTGTAATAGGTTGTTATTATTCGTAGCTCTATGTGAATATGTTAATGCATGTTTCGTATATAGTAGGGGTGCCACTATTCACCTTTCTCGCCATACGATACGTATCACGATTCAATTTTAAAGAATTTTGGGAAGATTTTCAGCAATCGTGAAGGTCATTATTTCTTAAAATTATTTCTCAAGTGCAAAAAAAGTCAGTCATGAAGAGAAAATTTGAAAACAATATATTTTGTTAATAAAACACTTAAAATCCTTGTGAAAAATACTGAAAATTAACTTTAAACTCAATAATAGCGGAAAGAACCTGATAAAATCAGGAATATTATGAAAACAAATTGATCTGAACATGTATTTAAAAATCGATTCATATTAAAATTATTTATCGATTCACAAAGACAGAATCGCGTATCACGATATAAGAGGTAAAATCGCGAGGCACCGATGCATGTGTGAATCGTGCCACCCTTAGCTCCTGGCGAACACATGTGGAGTATCTTTTTAGTAACCGTTTATCTGATTGAATACTAATATACTCTATCGGCGGACACATGTAGCTCATTAACTGATTCCAGCAGAGCAAGAGTTAAAGAAACACATAGAAGTATTCCATTACTTACCCACAAGGGCAAGAAATACCAAGCCAGTCTTGGAAATACTCATCATGTCTGATTCCTCACTGCGTGGTAGAGCTTACGTGTTTTACACTCTGGTTGAGAAACTGGTGACATACAACTTACATGTGGCTACAGTAGCGTTTTGTGTGCTCTATATACCTCACCTTATATAGATCAACCATATTCATGAAGCGAACAATGAAGTAGACATATATTAACATGAATACGTAGATGTAGTTTCTAAAGATCAAGTAGTGAATTAAGAATACCACATATACAGGTGCGCTTATAAATATATTTTCATGAAAATACAATTTACGGGTATATTTCGGTGGCTGATTTAGGGAGTCTTAATCTGGATATTTGTGAAGAAAATGAATTATCCTTCATGTTACATATTAATATTAATGTACTAAGATGATTATTGCAAATAGATGTGAATAATGCATATCGATTACTTTTGCTATTATTTATTATAAGTTGCCGACGGAAAATCTTAAATATACGCATAATGAAATACGATTTCATGGTATCGACAGAACCAAACTTATCATGTTTAACTATAATAGGCCACGACTTATGTAGTCGGGTGACATGCTCGCCCTCGGACTAAACTTCGTGCTAACATATTGGCGCCTCTTCGGAGTATATTCCTTACATAAACCATATATGATACTAGGCCCTACACGAGTTGCACGTTTGAAGAAACCAGCTGTATTTAAAGTGCATGGTGATCATGTAAGCCAGACTGACTTTGTACAAATCTATTTGTATTTTATGTACAATAAAATATATCTATGCAAGGACTGAAATATATTCATACCAATGCATTGCATCAACCATACAACTAAAGTATTCTTACGGTTGACGTGTACATAGGCTACTACGTAGTATACACTAGTCATTGAGATACCCGCAGTTTGATAGTATTTTGTAAAACATGACCCACGCACCGGTCTCTTCTACAGGCGTTGAAAGGCAAACTCTAGGTTTGTATATTATGCAAAGGGTGGACAAATAAGTACTATTTATAAATGCATGATCCGGTGCAATCAACCCGATATATTTGAATAGAGACAGCGTTTTTATTGGTCCACTCTTTCTAGTTATTGGAATTAAGACCATAAGTATTTGATTCCCTCGTTTACGGATCTGCCCACCCAATGTGTTCCATTTTGAAAAATAAAAAATAATTATTTATATTTTGTTCCGCCGACAGTTTTTATAGGAAATAATGATAAATGGTGAATGTATAAGACGTATGAACCATAATTAAACGGTTTATGGCCGCGAGGCCGACATGAGGTGTTGGTCATGGTTGATCACAAAATAGGTTGTCGGCCTGGTGGAAAATTCAAGTTTAATGTTGAGAGGTGGTTACACCTGAAAAAAGACCGGCAGACACAAGTTGATTGGTTACTGCTACAAAGTTTAGTTTATAACAATTGACAAACAGTATTTTCAAAATATTTGTTCATTGAAATCTGAACAATTTATAATGTATATGGCCTACTGGTGTGTAGCCTATGACAATTAAATCGATGGTTTATATTTATTTGTCTGTCAACCGACTATTCATAAATTCCAATTATTATTGTTGTTTTTATATATGTATTAGATACGACCAAATGGCCAAAATATCAAATTATATTAATTTTCGAATTTCGAGTGCCCGAGCCAAAATTATCACAGAAATATCCGTAACCTATAGGGAATAAAATATGGTTATACATACCTAAATGTTTTGGCTTCGGTTTGGATTGGTCAGGATTAAAAAAAATATTATATACCTATCTAGATCTATATAGTATATCACGCACACAATTACAGTTTGTTGACATATTTCATGGTAAAAACGCAGTTTATCTGATATTCAATATTTTAATTTTTGTTCAATTTGTTGGGGGATTTTTTTTTATCGTGAGATAAAATAATAACAATAATAATAAAAATCAAAATAAATGAATACAATATTGAAAACTAGTACAGCATGCGGAAAATGTAGCTTGTTGCCAAATCAAATGTACATATATACTTTCAGGTAAAATACTTTTGACCATGAAATCTGTAAACAAACCGTGTATGTTATCGAGTTTCTCAATTGCTTCAGTTCATAGACCTTGATATATCACTCTTTGACACATGAATGCTTTGTGGAAGAAGAGCAGCATAGCCGTCTTCCCGTACGTGTATGGGGCTACTATACTTATATCAACATGACGTCTACAGAAAACGACGACCCGGTTGAATGGATCCGTATAAACATGTTGCATCTGTGATTTACGAAGCATTGGATTCGGAAGACCAGGGTATCCTTTCACAAAGCTCTCTTATCCGCCAAGAGTCCATATAATAGCCACAGGGCTCTCTTTGCAGTGTATTTAATGAGAAAGTTTGTTCGTGAAAAGATATATACACTAGAATTTTATTATTATTATTTAAACAAAAGTAGTTTCATTATAAACTCGCGTCTTGCGATGGTATTAATCGTATAACATGGTAAAACCAGAGTTGAGAATGAAATCGTATTAAAATTTCGTATCCTTGGGGACCCTCTTAGAACGTAGAATTTGTGATTTTAGGAATGTCCTTATTGCAGAAAATTAAGCGTCTAATCGTCATCTTATATAGCGGCCGCACACTAGCGATTTCAGTCGCCGGATTTCGATCGCCTAATGTACGGTACTCAAAATATCAAAACATGCTAGATATTGACGATCGGTCGCACACTTGCGATTTTCTGCCATTAGAACACGATTCTCACGGCAGTCCAGATCGGACACTCTCTCTGCCGTTACAGCATGTCCACAGCATCTCCAGTTGCCTTCAGCATTGATATGAGAAGCTTAACTTAGCTTTCCTAGAGCTGAGGGATGGTAACCTACTATCATGCAAGCTTGTTTTCCTATGTCTACGACTAACCTGCAACATAAAGCCTGAACAGTTGTTATTTCAGAATGTTGCGGGATTTCTCTAGATAGGTAGTTTGGAGAGTGACATCAATAGGTCGTGTTATATATTTTACAAGAGTGCTATCATCATTAATAGTGTATCAACATATTCCTAAAACTATCAAATAGTCCAGTATGACAAGATCTTAAAATGACAATAACGATCTTAATGGCACACATGGTTGACGCAGATTGGTTAGGATAGCTATGTATACTGAACAAAATAAGAAACTTTACACTTTATAAATACGTATTGCAATTGTTTTATAATGTTTTATGTTAATGTTATAATAAATATGGCAAATGCTATGTATACAGAATGTCGTTGTCCCATATCGGGTTAGTTACCGTAATCGAAATCACGTAAAAATCAATTTATGACAAAAACACGTTTTGCATGAGTTGTTCAATGCGTGATGTAATGATGATGTCCCAATTTATTTTTACACATGTGCTATATCTGTGAGAACCTGAAAAACAACTGTTTACTTCATCTTATCGATTGAAACTGAATGCATGGACGACGTAATATTGAGCGCGAACGTGCAGTTGGCATGTTACGGGCTGGAGAGGGTGTAGCTCATGTCGCAAGGACATTCCATTGCAGCAGATGTGCAATTTACGACCTCAATGTACGTGTGCAGCTGACTTGAGAAACAGCCAATCGTCCAGGACCAGGAAGATCACGTGTGACGTCACTGGTGTACGATCAACAAATTCGGTTACGTCACCTATAGTCCGGGAGCCAGATGAGATTGAGCTAGGAGCTCTAAATCCAATTTGACCTTATATGGTACGGTCCGTTAAGTTTCTTGGCATTTTATGATGCAAATAGGGATGCTGTTTACGAATCCGGACGCAGCAAAACGATTTGACCCTACGAAAGTACTCATTTAAGGTCAAATCAAAGATGGCCGCCAAACATTTCCGCTTTGTTTGTAACGTGCATTTTTAGTTGTCGCGTAATTAATTATGAATCGATTTCAATCAAAATAGCCACAAACTAATCAGAGAATGATATTAGTTCATATGGTAAACAACAAAATTAGTCCCAAAATAAAAATAACTAATTTAAAAAAAAAATGTAACGGAAAAAAAGGTGAAAATCACAACGTTAAATTAATGTCGCATCAGAAAAGTTAAGATATATTCCAATAAGGGAATGATATGTATATTCAACTCCAAAGCAATTAATTTACAAAATGAAAATGGGATACACTGTCCTTATTTTCCCAAATCAGTGGGTGTGTAGTGAAGCGGTTTAGTGATTAAAGTGTGTACTTTGGGGCTAAAAGCATAACACTTGGCACAAATGTTTGTCACATTAGTACAAGCTATTATCGATGTGGGTCCAACCAAAATTGTCCAATATGGCCGCTTTAATAGACGTAATTTTAATATAGATGTTCGTGCTAAGACGGGATGCCTTGAACTCTTATATGGAAACTTACTCGTATGAACGGAAAACCCGTATGGGGAAAATGTTAAATGTATATTTTGAGACATGATTTGTATACATGCTTCTTATTAGGCCTTTGTCGCGACAGTATCAGTCGCGATTCAACCGCAGTCACCTGGTTGGGGGGCTATTGCCTAAACTATGAACGTTTTTCCTGGATATTTTTCTTAACATGTTCAGCAATTTCATATATACGTGCATAGCTATAGTGTGACCTTATGGTATATTCAAAGTTATCTGCGCAACTTCGGTTATGCGCGAGCGACGGCAGAAAACAGGGTGAAAATAGGCCTTTTTATGCAACAGGCAGGACCTATTGTCGCCACTATAAAGCATGACGGGGTCAGGGGTGAATCAAGACTTGTGGTTTAGGGGGGGGGGGGGGTGGGGGGGAAGGAGGCTCATAATTTCAATAACCTTTAAAGTGGCAGATCTGATACCATTTGCAGAGGGGGGTTGGGGGGTATTAATCTGTATACTATAGTAGGTCAATTTCTGAAAGAATTATCCTTCATGTTATATGTTACTATTAATGTACTATACGATGCAGACAATTATATGAAATAGGTATGAACAGCACATATCGATGGTCTGTGCTATTATTAGTTATCGATATGGATTCCAACGGAGACACACTCGGAAAACTTTTAAAATATGCCTACGCATATCTGGTATCTACAGAACAGAGAGAGAGAGAGAGAGAGAGAGAGAGAGAGAGAGAGAGAGAGAGAGAGAGAGAGAGAGAGAGAGCTGCGGGGAATCGAAACATGATATCGACCAGCTTAAACTCAATGACAATGACGCGTACTGCATTGATTGTGCGCAGTATGGAACGATCTTGAGCTGTTCAAAATGATCGCCCGCAGGCATATGTAGCCTATATAATTTCCTAATTTCCTAATGCCCTAATTTTGAGCTGTTATGAAAGCGTGTTTCCTTACAAAGTTATCTACGTGTGTCATAATATGAGCAACTATAACACATCAACCCATGCCCTATGTATACCAACAACATTTTGTTCCGAGTCCCTTCCCGCTTAACCCTCTCCCTGCTGTATTCGACACAGACATTAGACACAGACACAGCGTATTTGGGGCATCTCCGGTTGCCTCCAGCAGAGAGAGAGAGAGAGAGAAAGAGAGAGAGAGAGAGCGAGAGAGAGAGAGAGGTAAAGAGAGAGATAGAGAGAGGGAGAGTTTAAAAGTTAACAGTTAAAAAGATAGTGACATAATCTATATTTAGATTACGGTGCTCATCCGTGACCCGTTAACAAGGGGGTGCGTGTCACGTGATAAAGTTAAACACGGAACACGTCTAGGTCACCACACAAGGTCAACAGCTGGTCAAGCAATTATGTAGGCGACCGCACTGCTGGGGTACTCCGGACAAAAACAAGCGTATACAGACCCTGTGAGAATCATGACGTCTTACAAAGGCATCGGGATAATGTCCGGAACTTCCGTAGATGGATTGGATATATGCTACGTTGAGTTTACAGGAGACCTAGAAACAGATGTATGGGGATACCGGATAGAAAGTGCGACTACCGTGCCGTACACTGATGAATGGTCTTTAAGACTGAAAGAATCCACGAAGTTATCTGGACTGGAACTCATTAAATTGCATTTTGACTTCGGTCACTTTGTAGGGCAGAGTGTGAAGTATTTCATTGCAAAAGAAGATCTCAAGGTTGACTTTGTTGCATCTCACGGTCACACGGTTTATCACCAGCCTGGAAACGGCATCACCTTCCAGCTTGGGGACGGAGAAACTACATCCACGTATCTCCCGTGTCTCTTTGTCTGCAACTTCCGAGCTAAAGATTTGGCGCTCGGGGGACAGGGAGCACCTCTCGTACCCTCAGGAGAAAAGTTTCTCTTCAGAAATATAGACCTGTGCATAAACCTCGGAGGAATTGCCAATGTTGGACATAGTGGGATAACAGGTTTTGACATTTGTCCATGCAACACGGTCCTAAATAAACTGGCCAAAGAATTTGACGATGGACTGGAGTACGACGATGGAGGAAGCATTGCGTCCAAGGGTGTGATTCGTGAAGAGCTTCTGCAGACACTGGAAGCGTTGGACTACTACAAGGAACCGCCACCAAAGTCGCTTGGAATCGAGTGGATTGCGAAGGAAATATTTCCACTTGTTGACGTGAGTTGTAGAACCCTCTAACCCCGAAGCCTTTCTGTGATTTTCCATACTTCTAGTATGGACATTTAATAATGTGTACTGAGTATGGGAAGTGTCCACATTCTACTTGTGTTAGCACCATACGTCCTAAAACTAATAACAGTCAGTTGCATACTATTACTAAAGTGAGTTGCATACTATTACACCCAGTATTGTAATGAATGGGTCTTGCTTTCAAAACATGTATAATAGGCTATACCTGTATTTGAAACGTTAGTACATATATAGGCTGCATAACGTAATATAACAACATGTATGGAGGTGTGAATTTCGTCCAAATATATGTATGCATATATAGTGTAGATATCTTAACGTTAAACTATTAACACATAGGAAACTAAGCACACGCAAACGATCATGTACATAGCCTTGTCTGCAAATCTTTCCAGTATTATGTATGCAGTTATATAATAGTTATTCGCTTATCTGAATTTGCATTGTTAGACTAATGTAATCTTATCATGTTATATCAGTGGTCCCATATGGTAGCTATATGCTAGAGGGTCGCTGCATGTGACCTAAATCTAGAGCAGAGTGCTTCTCGGAAATACAAAACCGACGTTACGCTTGCTAACTTTACATTCATATGTTGAGCATGCAAGTACATTATATTATACACGTATGCACAGTAGGTCCCTCGATAGAATGTAGACGCGAGTATAACTTAACTGCCATGGGTACCAGTATTTACTATGCATTTAGTAAGAGATGCTATATAGCATTTAAACAATACGTTAATAATGGTCGCACACTAGCGATTTCCGCAGCAACGTGTCGGATTTCAATCGCCTAGTGCGCGGTGCTCAACATATCAAAACATGCTAGATTGTGCGATCAGTCGGCGATACTAAACATCGCACTTGCGATTTTACGTCAGCCGACACAAATCGGCGACGCGTCGGCGACGGAAATCGCTAGTGTGCGGCCAGCATTAGGTGGCTATTTGTTACGCATGGAGTCGTGCATTTTACACTTTTGTGTCTTTGTCTGTAACTTCTTGGTTAACTGAGGTCAGCCTGCCTGTTTGCCAGTCCGTTCCTCCATCCAATATAGCTACGCATGCATACACATATATACATGATATACATCCTCAAATGTGTTTGGGGAATCTTTTGAAAATTGGAAGCTCGGTAAACATCAGTAGTAACTCTATATTTGTAATATGTTGTCCCAATTACATATAACTGACGAGCAAAAAAACTAGCCCACTGATATCAGTTATTCAAAAATAATGCACTTGTGGACCAACATAACACTATTTTGTACGCTTAATGCAGGATATGACTAAGTTACATTCGGATAAAGACATGTAGGGTCAAAACGTCGTTTTTCACATGAAATAGTCATGGTAGGTTGTTGATTCAACTTCAGTCCTATCACGCAAATAAACAACACATTGTTTTAATATCTCGTGTATCCTCCTGGGGCATCAATACAGGGAACTATCCGGCGTCTCATCGAATACGTTAGTCTCCTGAAGACGTCAGCGGAGATGTGAGTCCTGCAAAACTTGCTCAAGCTCGTATAATGTGTTTAGTTAGGACGTTACGGCATTTGTCTGAGTTGTCTGTTCATGTGGTCCCAGAGATGATCTATGGGTGGCATGTCCGGAGAGCTGGCATGACACAGCTGCCACCGACGTAACGTCCTAATCATTGGCGTCTTGGCTGACGATGTCGGCGGTCAAGGTCATTCGCTTGAATGGTCTAGTTCTTTTTAATTATCAGTTTCGTCTACCACAGAAAACTAGATTTTGCCAATGCTCAGTTTCTTTTGCTCCTCCGTTTATAATCGGACATAAGCATGTATCATGTCGATGGCCTGTGCTACTATTAGTTAGTTCCGATAGAGGCTAACTCTCGGAAAAGAATGTAATATACGCATAATGAAATACGATTTCGTGGTATCTACAGAACAACAATTATTATGGGAGTTTTGTTCATATTGAGTGCTTAGAGATGCAATATTCTGTACTATTTGGGTAAACATATTTATAAGTAGATGTAGGCCTATATTTGCATGCACCTAGGAAACGATTGTGCCATAAAACGTCTGCGTTTCTATAGTCATGCTAGTGGTTCCTTAGTAGCTGTGTTTATATGTTGGATAAATTCGTTCATTCATACATTAATACAGTAATCAAAACTCTACCAACAGAGATAACACTCCAATACGTTACCGTTTATCAATCAAGCATGGGTATATGTAGTGAATATGTGAAGTATCATCCTTGAAAACACAGGCCATAGACTACACTAACCTCCGACCGTAAAATAGGTTAGTGTAGTCATAATGGCCTGGGATTTCGAGGATGGTGAAATACAAGAGCATGTTCTATATGCTACATGATCACACATACAATAAAGCTCTATTTGCATTCCTCTATTTCAGAACAAGGCGTACTCAATCCCGGACACAATGCGGACAGTTGTGGAGCATATCACCAACAGAATAGCGGAGGATTGCTCATCGTGTTGTCCACAGGATTCATCACCAGAGAGCGGAGAACCCACGGTGTTGATAACCGGCGGGGGTGCCTTTAACACCTGCCTCATGGACATTTTGAAATCCAAACTAACGAAACGGGGATTTCAAGTACAGTCGACGGACGATGACACAATCAACTACAAAGAAGCCCTTGTGTTTGCTTTTCTAGGACTGCGTGCGCTACTTAATATCGACAACGTCGTGTCGCAGATCACCGGAAGTAGAAGCGACAGCGTTTCCGGCAGTATTCATCGTCCTTTGCTTCCTTTTGTGACAGCACCAACAATCCAAGATCGATTTAACTTCTTAATGAGGCGTCAGTCAAGTCTTAAATATTGAATACACACACACATACAGTCAGCGTCAGCGGACGGATCCAGCAAATATATAATATATAGTCTACTCGTGGTAATTCCAGTCGACCTGAAATGCTGTGAGCTGGGAATCCGAACTATCTACACTATACGCGGATCTTCCACGCTATCCGTCGAAACAATGCATGTATGGACAGGTATGTTACATAAGATAGTGGACGATAGTGAAGTAAGCAAAACGTTGACATCATAATACAAAGCAAAACATTGATAATACAAAATAAGTCTCACCTTTGCGGTCGTAAATCGCGCGGTGTCCTGGTTGTCTACTGTCGAGGTTTGAACACCGGCACTTGTGCAATGGACTGTTGTCATCGTCATCGTGCCGATGCGTATGGCTTGACAATCATCAGTCTGAGTTTGCTGGTCATACATCTTGGTAGATGAACGGTGGCATTCATATCTGGCCTGGCACTACTAGTATTTAGAGATGGTTGGTCTTCAGTACAGTTATGGAACTTGCGGTATTTCTTTTCATAGTAAGATTTCTGGCGCCGCTTGTCTCGAACGATATTGGCGTGTGATTTTGTAGGTCTGATGAAAACGTTACTTACAGATGTAGGCTTGGTTGATGTCCTCTGCTACTGTAGAGTTACTTGAATGTCATCAGCAGTTTCCTGGATATTCCACTGGCGAGTTAGTTGTTGTGCGGTCACGTAGATGAAGGCGTTGATGATTTCCTGGGGTAGCTGTATCTGGTTGAGGGCCATACTTGCTGAGTGATGGGGGTATCGCTAGAGCTGAGAGGTACTGGAATCTTACTGGAAGGGGTAAGCTAAACACTTACTCCCGCCTGCTTCTCCAACAAATATCACAGTGTCAACTTGGCGTCTCCGTTGTTGATGTGACGCAGTTGATTCTTGTGATTGATATATAAATAAAACTCAATACGAATGATGATGATGATGATGATGATGACTTCTTTAGTAACTAACATATAAACATACACACACATATAGTCAGCGTCAGCGGACGGATCCAGCAAGTAGAAATGTATAGTCTACTCGCGGTAATTCCAGTCGAACTGAAATGCTGTGAGCTGGTAATCCGAACTTGAATTGATCGTTCAGTACGCCAAGTGATTTATTATGACATTAAAGTTTACTCATTATACCGCTATGCGTGTCACCTTAGTAGTGGCATGTTATATATTATAATTTTAGTCAAGATACTAAGAGAATGTATAAAATATAGTAAGGAACTTTTACCTAATTTTACCCCTATGCTATATCCTTTGTCCTTCCATTTGTGTTTACCTGTCCAGTGGTTTCAGACAAGACTACATGGTTAACACATCACTGCTTTCAGTGCCTTATCTTCATTCCATGTATTTTACGTTATACTAATATTAACTTCTAAAACTGGTGCTTCTATATTAGCCTACTCTTTATTTGTTTATGCGCATGTGAGCACATTATATTATTAGTGCTATGCGCGATTTATGTACGTGTATTACCATATTGTCCACGTTATATATACAAATTGCTGCAAAGCATTTATGTAGATCAATTATCCATGTTTAATTACAAAGCCAATGCTTAGTTACGGTATTCATCCACGGAGTGCTTTATTGTTTTATTTTTACACAACTCTGAATCATGTAGCATATACAGTATATATATATATATTTAGTCATTTCACCTGTTCCATAATTTAGAACACTACATTGTGAAAACATCACAGAGAAAGTTTAGTCTATTACTTTTTTCTTTGGTGGATCGAGCAAGTAGACTTTCTGCAGAAACATAAAACGAAATGTTGATGGTCGTTAAAGGCATAATATCAGATATTAAATTACTGTTGTTTTGGACTAGTTCTTAGCTACAACTGCAAAATACATTCACTTGACACACACAAATCATGTTTGTACTTCCAAAAACCTTTCCACCGCTGTTTGGTTGACAAATATCCATTCCAACACCCTGTAGTTTCCTGATAGACAACCTGAATATGGTCCTGTTGTTATTTGCTTCAGTATGTCAATGCAAGGGGATATAACTTAGTGGTACGACTTAAAAATATAAGGCAACGTTTTCTCACAATTCCTTTATAGTTCAGTTGATGCATCAAAGACAAGATAAATAGCGGAACGTTCCCTATATTCATATAAAACATTAATATTTTGATATCTATTGAGTACTGGAGACTAAATACATCAGTAAATAACAACTTTGGGGTGGATAAATCAAGCATAATTAGTCTCAGATCAAAATTTGTTCATCCAATATACAGGCCTATCAACTGTGATATTATGCCTTTAAATGTCATCCTTTAGAACTTTGATGTTTGCCTTTTTAACAGCTCCAGAACATACAGACTTTCCTGCTGTGAGCAATGTCACTTTAACATCCCCGCTCTGGGACGAAGAGGTTCGCACTGAAGTCGAAGCGAAAAAAATGTCCGTTCATGAGCTGAATAAATGTCGAGAAGAAAACATTGTTCCAGGTGACATTAAAATAAGTCTCAATATTTCTATGTATATTATATAAGTGGTGGATTCCACCAAATTCTTAACTTCTTACCTAAATGCATAAAATACCTGTGTTCATTCATTCATTCATTCATTCATATTTCAGGGTTAAATATATTTTACCTGAAAGTATGTACATTTGATTTATTGGGGTCATGGCATATATGGTGAAATATTCCCACTACATTTTTCGCATGTCCTACTGGTTATCAATACTAATAATTTAGTATATTTTTATCATGATGCAGTTTAACCTTCTCCAAGCTGAAGGCAACTGGAGATGCCCTAAAGAGCAGAGCATTTAAGTGCAGTTAACCTTCTCTTTGCTGAAATGTTCCATTTTGCTTGTGTTTTGGGCATATAGATATTGAGGGTTATTGTCCTTGGTCTGTCAGTACCAGCCAGTATAAATTCTATATGGCTTATTGTATGTGTTGTGTTTGTCAGGCACCCCTGTGGAGCTAGGAGCAGCCGAGTCCAGGATACCAGTGCTACTGCTACAGAGGCCAGGCTTCAGAAGGTCCAACTCCAATGCCGCCTGTGTTCCTGAAGGTTTTGGATGTGGCTGGGACGTGATCGCACCTCCGGGCTGGGGCATGGCCTTCCTGATAGCCTTTGTGTTCCGTGGCGCCCGAGTGGGAGGCCTTAGGGAGGCAGAGGCCATTTTCCGGGAGTCAGAATGCCTGCACTTTCCAGCGGATTTTCCGGACACTCGGGCCGGGGCGGAGCATGCCGAGGAGCTGGAGGACGAGCTCCAGAAGAAGTACGACCGCAATCCTCCAGCAAAGCGACCGAACTACGTCAAGATGGGCGTCCCTCATCCCTTTGTCTGTCCCTGGTCTCTGCTTATCCATGAATGGCAAGGATCTGTTGGAGTCGAAGAAACGTCTCCGCAGTTTGTTCTCCTCAGGGACCTGAAAAAGCTCAATCTTCTGGATGCAGCATTGTCAGTTCAGAAGGGATCAGAAAACCAGACCAGCAGGTTCGATTCATTTTCTAGGAAAAATGAGCTAATAGATTTGAGAAATGTGTCTTCAAATAGCATGGTTGCTCTCCGAATCACAATGCATGGAAAGGGTGTTCCTTGTCAGTTCGCCCATGTCTGCATTCCTAAGGATGTCGACTTCCAATGTATTGACAAATCTCTGGACCAGATGCCTAGTCTCTGTGAACCAAAGCATCCTGACCCAGGTGGTAACTCTGAGAAAAGGGAAAGAAAGTTGAAGAAGAAAGCTAAGCGGATGAAGTCCAAAGACTTGTTGTCTGCTCTAGATAACCCTTCTAACCCTATGGAAGTTGCTCTGGCGCAAATGTTGAAGAATGAAGACAAGCTGGAAGGGAAGAAACCTCAAGCTGTCAAACCAATGATTCAGTCTGCCAGTCGTCAGATTATCGGCTTCGTAAATGATGGAGGATTCTCCTTGGCTCAAGGTCACGGCCATGGGAAGGCATTTTGTTCGTTGCTTGGACTGATTCAGCTGTTGAAAGACATTCCTGAAGACAAGCCATGTCTGGTTTTAGTGAGGAACACGTCGACACTTCAGTATCGCTTTGCCCAGGTCTCTGTGATGATGTAGGCATCTCTAGATCGTGCCCAGTGTAGGCATCTCTAGATCGTGCCCAGTGTAGGCATCTCTAGATCGTGCCCAGTGTAGGCATCTCTAGATCGTGCCTAGTGTATCTCTAGATCGTGCCTAGTGTAGGCATCTCTAGATTGTGCCTAGTGTAGGCATCTCTAGATCGTGCCTAGTGTAGGCATCTCTAGATCGTGCCTAGTGTAGCCTAGGCATCTGACCCCTGCATTTCAGAAAAGGGTCAACCGGTCATACTATATTCTGAACATGAACAAGGCCATGCGCAAAGCAGTAAATGGTGTAATGTCAATTTAGACCACCCGTTCGACTCTTTGTGAAACACAGACCTTCCTATTATTGATTATAAAGACTTGTCTTGGGCACACAGTGTCAGTAACTGACATATACATTTTCTTTTGTACATGAAATTTATGATACATCATGTATATGCAGATTGAAAGAAATCCTAGGCTATCTGATTATAAATAGTGATATCTTAAGTTTTCTTCTAAATTATTTATATTATGAACGATATTTTTTTTTGGAAAATTATTTTTGTGATTGCAATTTTTTTGGGTGTATTACAATTTAGTTACTGCTTTGTTTTTTTAAATGATGAATGTTGGTTATTGATTGAATTAATGTTTTACGTCGCAACGGGAATATCTCACCCATAGGCGACGAATGTCGGTTATGTTCAATTCACAATTATTTTCTTACACCATAAATTCCGTATTGCACAAGCAAACATGAAATAATGAAGAAACCATGTTCATCTGTATTGTTATTATTTTGGCAACAGTTTACAGCCACATGATTGTGGATAAGGTTTTATTGTTATTTTTTCTCTCTTTATGTTGACATTTCTTACAATACAAATTGAAATTGTTATTGCCTAGATTTGAAAAATTATTTTTTTATTGATGTCAATTAATCTATGCATTATTACTTTTATAATACTTCACAGCGTTTCTCCTGGATTTGTTGCTTTTGTCAGTCATTACATTGATCGAACTATTTGAAGGAATCGACTAAAGAGTTGACAATTCAGTAATAAAGTCTTGACAATTGAATTGTGAAGGAATGAATTAGTGCTTTAAAATTCCTAGCAGCTGGAAAATGTTGTGAGGAAGGGAAATGTGAGGTGATCAATTATTAATCGCTGGAATGGAATTGTGGCGGCTACAACGAAAGTGGCAATCCACAACGCCATGTTTTGCCAGCTTTTATTTGATTTGTCTCAAATATTGACGGAAATTAGGAGGTTGTCTGTGTCTTGCTAATGTTAGACTACCAACTTCATGATGAAAACCGATTCCCACGGCAATATAGGTTCACAGTACTGAGTCATGCGTGAAACAGCTAGACTAACTTGAACATTGTTATGGAATTCTAAGGTACAGCGTATCGTGAAACTTACTATCTACTTTTTTTTCTTCTTTTTATTTTAGTATTGTGGTTTAAAGTCGTTTTCTAGAACCTTTCACTAATATCACGACTTGTCAGTTTAGGGCAGGAGGAAACCCACAACATCCGTAGCGGCGCTGAATGTTGCAGTAAACCTGCGAGCACCGGCTGGTACTGACAAGACCAAGGATGATAACTGCATTGCCACTCTACAGTCCGTGCATCCTATCAATATAGAAAGGTAACTTTCGTGAACATTGATGCCGGGGCCCCACACTATCTACTACGAGACCATAAAGACTATGTAGTTATTGCTTATACATGGGGATCGTGCACTTTTGAGAGCGTTATGGTCTCGTCTAGTAGTGGATGAGAGCTTCCAGAAACTATACCCAGATCTGGACAACCCTTTCATTTAAACCTTTCTCTGCTGGAATAGGCACAGGTACAGCTCATCTCCAGTTGCCTCCAACATGGAGAGGGTTAAAGAGACCATAGACCTGCGTTGTAAAACGCGGGAACGATAGATACCATATGAGAGCGTATTGCTTAGTGAATACTAGATACCAAAGCCACCTCAGAAAGGACATTTTATATTTGGTTATTAATATTATGTTTCTGAATATGTTCTTTCCATTGGTCACGCTTTTATGGACGCTGCTGTGTCGAGTTTAGTGCCTAGGGGAATAATCATGTGCGCTCCATAGAAGGTTCCCAGATCTGTTTATGGAAATGTATCGATTCAATTCAAATCGTACGTGACGCATAACCTTTGGCATACCATTCTAACAAGAACTCTGCAATCAGTGTAATGTACTTTAATGAATATTCACACCAATCGATGCGATTCTGCACAAAGAAGCTGTTTGTAGTAGTCAAGAGCGACGCGACTTGCACCCGTCCGGTCTGCGTAATATTCGTCTGTCAGGATAACTGTTTCTACCTCCCGGTGTCTGGCAGTCATAATTTAATTTTACTCAATTTACTCAGTAACTTCCTTCACATCTATGGACACGACTAATGTCTAATATACCGCAATAACTCGTGCACGCAGTACGTCGCCACGGTATCGATTTCAGGAAGAGTTGTGATTAAAAGCATTAATATTGCGCTCGGATGTATTACTGTTGTGGTATTTTACTATTGATAAAAGTATGACGAGCAGCCGTCTGTTTGAGAGAGATAAGGTGATTCTGGTTTGAACTTTCAATATTGAAAATCTGTTGAAAATGACATGTTACCAATATTGAAAATCTGTTGAAAATGACATATTAATAGGTGTAGCTGATTTTAACTTATTGCATGCTATATAATAGATGGAATGCATCTGAAGTTAAGCACTAAATCGATCACTCAATTCGTGCTATAAATGATTTGATGGACACGTATGCGTATTTTATCGGTGCGTAGCCTACTGTAAATACAACTCTATATAGTGAAATAAATAGTCTGTAGATGGGACATACATAGCGCAGTATCAATACATTGCAATACACATAGTAGGGGCTACGCATAGTTTCTAGATTGCAGAATGCATCCCAATTTATTGACAACGTTAGCATTATGGCACAAGCTAATCAACAGAGTAAAATAGGTTCCTAAATACAATGCATTTGCTAATTAGATTTCTCATTTTCCGTAGTACATGTAGACCTAAATAAAATTGAATACTAATGTTAAGCTTTCGGGTATTATGTTGATGCTTGATACATGCTGTCTGACCTGTCCAACACAATGTCAGTTTTACACTAGGGCATGTGAACACTATAATATACACTATGCATTAGTATGCAGCACTTGCAGTAATTATCCCATTGTTATTAGATATGTATTCATGCAAATTATCAAACTAATCAATTAATGCTGTGTACTTATTCGGTACTATTCAGCAGCAGGTGTAAACGTTCTACTCTGTTAGCTTTATAATTTCATGTTGTACAGTTCTCCATCAACATTTGCCGTTGTCTCGTTATTTTCAACGATATTGTGCAATTATATAATGTATCTGTTAGTTAATTGTGTTTTACAGAATAGAATATGTTAATTATCAATTACGGTAGATCAAGAAATTAGTATGAGCCCAATTTAATGCAAATGGACGAGGCTGTATGCGACTTTAATGCAAGTGAAACATTATCACCTCGATGCAAATTGTGCCGAGGAGTAGCGAGTCGATCATTATTGTCGTCGTTGACTGACGCCTCGTCACAATAATTATAACTATTAAACTGCCAGTGAACCAATTCCAACGTCAATATTCAAGAAGGCATCCTTCGTTTATTATAAATCTTTGGTATTTTCTACCATGTTTTGTTCGTCGCAAATGGGTGAAAGATTCCCGCAGCGAATCTCACTCACCATGTTTAGTTCTTCAAGCAAGGGGCAACCGCACCTCGTAACGATTGTGATTGTTCTAGACAGCCTGTAGACAATAATCACGAAGTGCTTGGTCTCATTAGGAAACAGATTATAGCCTTTTACAATTTTAATATCGACATCGTGACATTTCATTCAATACAGTCCCAGCATGTTCCAGACAGGACAAGCACCATCGTGTATAACCTATGGGATACTAGCTATATCGCTATGTTACATGGCACCACGGTGGACAAACAGGCGCACGTATTTGTTCAAAGTTTGAATAGAATGAACTCTCGCTAAATGTGGGTTGGTATCTATATCGTAGACCAATTTCAAAGATGAATTTCAGGTGTGTGTTTTCCTTGTATAAAAACATCTGCCTCAATGACTTAATTCCATTTCTGACGTAACGTACTTGTAGGTTATTGACGTTCGTAATCCAGGAAAACGTTAATATTTTAGGCGATTATTGGTAGATATGTTCAAAGATGGGTAGATGGGGCCGTGCACTGCAGATGTTGTTTCACAAGTTAAATATGTAGAACAATGCAATTACCAAAGATATGGCTCTTCTATGGGGACACCCTTCTGCACCTTATTCGTGAGAGGCGCGATGCGATGACTGGGCGAGGTCGCCCATCCTCTAGTCGGGGCAATGTCCATGCAATGATATCGTTTCTGGAAGCTCTCTTATCTACTAATATACAATAAGGATTCTCGTATAGCGATCTCTATTACACGAGGATCGTGCCCTTACGAGAGTACTATGGTCTCATAGTGGATATGAGAGCTTCCAGAAACGATACGCTGGTACCATTGGCCCGCGGAACTAGACAATAGAAAGGATGGTCTATAGTCTGGTCTGCACGTTCCTCGGACACCACAAATAGATTGAATACAAGGTTATGGGCGAGCTCGTACAGGCTATTTGGGAAGAATGATGGGGTCTCTACCAAAAGCATCCGCGAAACATTGCGGGTTTACTTAACTGCGCTCAACTGTGTTAGTGAAATAATATAGAAAGATACTCTAAAACCCCAAAATAATTAATTTAAAACAAATAGTCGTAATGGCGAGAGTTTGCAGGATGTACCAAGAACAGACGGCCGGATATTATTCTAGAGTCCTTTACATGCTGGCCATGTATACATGAGTTACGTTTAATATGAATTTTGTCAGAGATCATAAAAACATCTTCAGGAGAGCAGCTTCGTTATTTGATCCCCTGTATGACTATATGAAGCTGCAACAGTGTTGCACATAATTACCAGGAGTTCTCGTACTTAGGCCCACCTGATATGTGGCCCATGGGCCTAAAAACGGAAGCCATATCCGTAGTTAGGCCCATGGCCTTAAATTACGATTTAATATTAAAAGTTGAATCCCATGTGCCAAATAAGGTCCTTGATCTGAAAAGGAGCATGGATATTTCAGATGATACACTGAAATGTAGCGTTCATTGGACGGGAGATTACGCACAATGAACAGCAAGACAAAAATATGTTGTTTCAATTAAAATAAGTGCAAACAATAACATGTTGTTTGTTTTTCGCATCAGAAACACAAAACATTTATGGGTACTTCCGAATCTAAGCCCTGGGATTAAATTATTCCGTCCCAAAAGTGGCAATTTCCGTAATTACTACTCCCGGTATGTAGGCTATTGTCTAAAATTGTGATTTTGAACATACTATGCTTTCAAGAGAGATCTTCCACTGTGAACAATGATTATTCGGTATAGTCTACATGCAGCATATTACAAATGCGAATCTTAACACTGGCAAACAACTTGCTATCGAACTTAATACTAACTGCATATAAGGTTCTCCGACGTTGCAGATTGTTGACTTGTTATAGAGTATATATTCAATGTATGTGTAGGCCTACACTATCAAGCATACGTACAACATTGCTCTATGTATGTATATATGTAGGCTACAGACCTATGTAGACGAAGTGTTCCAGTTGTTGAATAAGCTATATCGATTTAAAACTTCGTAATACTGACATTCGAGTCGCCGCACTGCCGTTTTATTTTGATAATGTTTTAAGTACCTTGCATAATATGATATCTCCAGTTATCCTCTCGTTTCAAGCCTTACATGCAAGATACGTCGGAATAATGTGTTACTGGTTATCATCATAGGTAGACTTGTAAGAGCAGCAAATCAGCCAAATGAAATCGTTTCGCGACAGTTCAGAAGTGACGTTCTAACTACATGAGCTATATAGCAATGCATGGATATTGACACGATCGATAGAAAACAGGCAGTGAACATTCCCTGGACGACTTCAATAAATCACCACTGGTAAGGAACAATGTGTCATGACACTGTCATCAGTAGCCTACGTGTATTGGCATTCACAGGACTTTGCATAATTATATATTTTAAAAAAATAGTAATATCGACAGTATATAGGCATATCTAATAATCTATATGACAGCATGTTATTCATATGGACGTAACCTACACGTTTACCAAAATATTTTTTGTTTTTACTATTATTTAAAAAACTACAAATCGTTTGGAACGGTATTCGTGATCAGCTATCATGGAACAGTATAGACGTAGCCTACTTATTTGGGCACACTCGTTACAGTAATTATTTATCATTGATAAATTATATTCTTATAGCGAATGAAACAATAATACATTATAGGCTACCTCTCATCGTAATTATAGCCTACTCCAAGCTGTGATCAAATAATATATGCAGCATAGAGGTAGGCATACAATGATCATCTCCATATTCATTCGAATACCCTTGTTTACTGCGACAGCTGCGGTTGTTTTTATGGTCTTTGCATTTCTAAATTAATATTCGGTTAATAAAAACTAAACAAAAAGGCATAGGCCTACACAGATCATGCGGTTTGTTGACAAGTTTCATGGTCAAATATTTTTTTACTTCATAATTTATGTATAGGCCTACATTAAATATTGCCAACAAGCTACATTTTCCGCAGATCCCACTCGATATTTTCATAGTTTTGTATTAGGCCTATTTAATAGCCTATTATTAAAAATAATAATATCGATCGAGAATGATACAAAACACCACAGAAGTAAAATATGAAAATATTGAAAACCAGTTACATGAGCATGCGGAACATATTGCTTGTTGCCCAATATGTTTGTGTGGAAAAATCAAATGTAAGGTATTTAAAAAAGAAAGAAAGAAGCTGGATGCTTTTTTTATAGTCCGGAAGACAAGGCAAGGGGCCAAAACATGATGAAAATTACTCTACATGGCCCGGTCCGTTAATTATGCACACATATGGCTGCTGTTTAGTGTTTACGAATCCGGACGCTGCACCAAAATTTGACCCTGCGTACTTTAAACTTCAAAGTACTCATTTGAGGTCAAATCAAAGATGGCCGCCACAAAGTTCAGCTTTTTATATTGTATTGTAATTGTAGCGTCATTAATTATGAACAAATTGCAGTCAAAATAGCCACAAACTAATCAGAGAATAATTATCTTTCATATGGTAAATCACAAAATTCGTCCCAAAATAAAATGAAATCCAAAAAGGTTGTTTAGACCCTATTTAAAAAGTGTTATTTAGATTTACCGAATATGCATTTAGACATGCAAAGATCATATTTGGAAAAAAAGAAAAATATGATATTTAACAATCCTCTGCGTATGTTTACATTGTAAAGAGAGCGAATAAACAAGGCAAAAAGTAAAGGTAAAAGCTCTCAAAAACCCAGTTTGTTGATCAATAATGTTTTGAGTTATCCTCCCTGTAGATGGCACTCCACTTTGTGTACGCGTCACGAGGTCATGTGATCTATGAAAGCGGAAGCCATGTTGGATGAGACTCGATATGTGTGTTAGCGATTCATCCTAATCAGGGATGGATAATAAATACATCTATGACAATATGACAACGAAATGAGAGTTAGATTTAGCCGGAATTAGCAAACTATGGCACTCAAGAAGGTGAAAGGTACCCTGGAAAGGGTCCTTGACAAGAATCTGCAAGATCTTGTTCGAGGGATAAGAAACCACAAGGAAAATGAGGTGGGCAGGTTCACTTTGCACAATATGTCAAGTTGCCGAGTGTTTACCATACCACTTTCCTATTTTCTCGGATGATGGCATCGATCTATAGCCATTTACATACTACCTAAATTCATAAATTGCATTCACATGTCAACACACGTCATAGATTTGACCTGACACCGGCAGCAGGTGTAAACAGGCACCTGTCAAATGACAGTCGTCGAGTGAGTCGATCATCCCGACTAAGCGGCTTAGAACACATGATCGCTGTTGGGTTGGATTATTTAATGTTATCAGTTTTTGTTTTTAAAGGTCGTAAAACCTAGATAATGACAGTGTTCAGAGTAATATCTAATCATATACACGCATAAATAAGATATGAATGATTTGCATAAATCATCCTATAATGATGCATCATCTACGATCGTGGGTCAATAATTACTGGAATGTTGATTCTTAAAATTATTTAAAGATATAACCAAGAATAATCTACATGAAATGTATGTATGCACAGGGTGCAATTTTGCTGTTTAGAAATGGCACTGTAGGTTGTAAAGGGTGATAGACGTCTCACCCTCTTGACATGTCAACAAGCTCTCTGCAGATGAAAACAGAGCAAAGTGGTCTGTTGTTCATCATCCTTTAACAGGTGTTACTTAGGCAATGACCATGCATTTTAGAGGAGTCATGAACTAGTAATTTTATTACTTTAGCTACTATATTGGCGCAGATAATCGGTGAAATATTCGGATGTAAGAAGTTTCACACCCTGACTTGGAGCACACTTTTCAGGCCAGTGGGGATTTTGCCTCTTGGAAATAGTCATTAGTATCCCTGAATAGCAAATTCATAATCAGCATTTATTTTTACTAATTATTTCCGTTATTTTTTGCAGCATTAAAGGCATAATATCACAGATGTTTATGCTTGTGTTGGACTAGTTCTTAGATACAACTGCAAAATACATTCACTTGACATACATAAAATCATATTTGTACTTCCAAAATCCTTTCCACTGTTGTATGGTAGACACATATCTAGTGCAACCCCCTGTAGTCTACTGATAGACAGCCTGAATATGGTCGTATTGTTATTTCCTTAATTATGTCAATGCAAGAGGACATATCTCAGTGGTACGACTTAAACATATAATACGCACATCTAACGTTTTCTCGCAATTCCTTCATAGTTCAGTGATGCATCACAGACAAGATAAATAGCGGAACGTTCCATATATATTCATATAAAACATTAATATTTTGACAACTTGAGTATTGTGGACATAAGTACACCAGCAAATAACAACTTTTGGGTGGATAAATCAAGTGTAATTAGTCTCAGATCGAAATTCGTTCGTCCATTATACAGGTCAATCAACTGTGATATTATGCCTTTAAATATGGGTCTTTCATTTATATTTATAGTTGATTATAAAAATGCTGACGATGACGTACAAGTATTGTCTAATTTTATAATTTGTCTAATAATAGATGCCGTGTTGTATATGTCACTTATATAGTTCACTATATTCTTGCTATATATATATATATACTCTCCCAAAAAAGAAACGCATAGTGTTTTTAATTTGCTTATGACTTCCGTAATTTAAGACCATCTTATCGACTGATTATGGCATGTACAAAGCCAATATTTCACATGGTGACTGGGATGTGTCCGTTGTGTTAATTTAATCAAGACAAAACTCACGTAAATTAAAACATCTCCCCGCACGGTGGGATTAAAGTCAGTATATGTGCACCGTCTACTCATTGACTGTATACTTATTTGCATTCGACCCCGTGGTATTCTTGCCCATTGATCCTGCAATACATATCGAAATTCATTAAGCGTTTAAGGTTGCAGTTGACGTTGTCGTAGTCGACGACAAAGTTCATCGCAATAATGTTCAATCGAGTTCAAATCTAGCGATTTAGACGATCATGGCAGAACATTGATGTTCTAGTTCACTAGAAAATCCATATTCATACGTACATTATGAGACCTGACATTATCCTGCAGAACATTACCCTCTGAATTTTCAATGTTGGTGTTTTGGTTTCTAAGTCACAACTCTAATTAGCATATACCCACATGCCTCTGTGAACTTGTCAGATTTGTGACGTAGAAATCAAAACACAAACACTGAAAATTGTATAGTGGAAATGTTAAAAACACTGCATACCGGTACATCTACATCTTTCAAGAATTCAAAATATCAAATACTAGTATTATGTTTTAGTTCAATTTCTACTCTCTTCATTTTTTTAAATAATGTCATCAGATTACAACTAATAACATAATAAAACACCTACTCCGTCAAAATAAGTGATAATTTAAAAAACGATTTCACTTATGCGTTTCTTTTTATGTTTGTTATTATAAGCTGTAAATAAGGAGAGGACTTAAGTAAGTGCTCCGGTTTTGTCTGATCCTATTGAATTTGTGACGATAAAATATGTTGAAATAATATGACACTGCGCGCAGCTTTGGCAATGGTAAAACAGCATACAATTTATTATTATTATTATTTTAATTAATGACTATTATTAGATATAGTTTTTTAGCATGTCTCCTATATATTATTTCTATTATTAGTAGATGTGTTCTGGAAATTATACATCTTATTTCTACATACTATTACAAACTTGGAAACAAATATGAAAACAAATCTACAAACATTATATATGACAACAGTTCTCTGTTCTAAATATAACCCACTTTCTTTTTCTAAATTATATTGTCCAGCTGCTTTGGACGCAAACCGACATATTTCTTTTTGTGAACCCAAAGAATATTGCGAAATTTGGTAGTAATATTAACACACATATTTAACTTACGTAATTGTTAGAACTGTGTTTACCGTTGTTAGGTGTACTTATTTATTTTTAAACATTAAATTGAGTATAAAGATATGAAAAAAAATTAATAATCACATGTGTCGGGCAAATATACTATTTATAGTAGTTTTATCAGCATACTGCTATGTTTGACCTTTGACTTTGCTACTTAGGCTAATACTAGTACGTCAGCTATTGTAACAATCTGAATGGTTGCATATATATTCGGAAAGTATATGCTGGGTGAAATGTATTACAATCAAATATGTTGTCCTATATTTTAGGCCTTGCATCATCTACCTGTAGTCTTACGGCCTGTACATCGAACAGTGGAGTAAGCGGCTACTGCTCGTAAGTTAATATCTGTCTAGATGTCCGTCTGTGTGTCTGCCTCTGTCTGTGTTTGTATCTGTCTGTGTTTGTATCTGTCTGTCTGTTTGTCTCTGTCTGTCCATCTCTGTCTATATGTCCGTCTGTGTGTCTGCCTCTATCTGTGTTTGTATCTTTCTGTCTGTTTGTCTCTGTCTGTCCGTCTCTGTCTGTATGTCGGTATGTCAGTCTGGTATTATGGTTAACAAGTTGATAGGCCTGTATAATGGACAAACGAATTTCGATCTGAGGTTAAGGCTTTTGGAAGTACAAACATGATACTATGTATGTCAAGTGAATTTATTTTGCAGTTGTAGCTAAGAACTAGTCCAAAACAACCATAAATATATGTCATAGTATGCCTTTAAGGTTGATGCATCAAATACAAGATAAATAGCGGAATGTTCCCTATATTCATATAAAACATTAATATTTTGATAACTATTGAGTACTGGGGACTA
>JAUTBV010100298.1:0-59877 GCA_032361325.1 Lepetodrilus fucensis | reverse complement strand
GGTGTTGATCCCTCTGGTGTTGATCCCTCTGGTGTTGATCCCTCTGGTGTTGATCCCTCTGGTGTTGATCCCTCTGGTGTTGATCCCTCTGGTGTTGATCCCTCTGGTGTTGATCCCTCTGGTGTTGATCCCTCTGGCATCCCATCAATGGATGTCGAAGTTTCTGGAACACTGGTTTCTGACGATGGACTCTCAACTGAGTTCTGACCTGATTCGTTCTTTATTTCAGCACAACTCAAGGTGATATATTCACCATTGATGTCTATCATTAAGTTACCACCTGAAACAACAGTAACCTCCACTCTAGATCCATCATCAGCCTGAATTTTCATCAAGCCACTGATCGGACACAATGAGTCCTGCCCTTCAAACCCCGGAGTTACTGAAATTGAGACATCACGATTAAAACGAGAAAAACTGGCATTTAATCTTGCTGTTTTTACGGGTACCGACCCACTCTCATCCGTCACGACCTCAAACGCTGAAAGCTCTGTAATATTTCCCTGAGTGTCACTAACTTTTAGATTATTCCCCTTTAACGTAGTGACTCTAGCATTCTCTATAACGTCATATTCCCCGCTTAAAAAAACGCCTTCACGGTTACTCACTGCTGCATTATCAAATCGGTATGTTTTTGACGCAGCCGCATCCGACTCAATACCCGATGACCTCTGAGCAGAACTCACATCAGGAATTTTCAGCCCGCCATCTAAAAGATTCATCGTCTCAATTACGATGGCGCGTCCATCGTCAATCGTAATCATTTTTTCTGGAGCACCAGTATCACTTTCTTGACTGGAACCTCCATCTCCTAGCACCGTAGAAGCCGAATCGCCAACGGTGGTATCTGTTTCGTTCACATCACAGCCGACAAGAAAAAGAAAAAACATTATTGCTAAAAAAAGATGTTGGTGGTACTTCATATTTACTCCTGAATTAAAAAACTGGGTGATAGGATTACGAACCCATCTATATTACGGACATTATTACGGCATCCCATCTGAGAATATGTTCAATGAATTTTAGTGCGAACATGGCGAACCACAGCACTTAGCTCTAGAAATAAACGATGACTCGCCTAAAAATAATGAATTCTCTGACACAAAAACCTACAGTGCAGTTGATTTTCAATGGTATCTTCTAGACAAGTTGCTGGCAAACCTCGAACTGGATAGTCAGACCTACAAAAAATCAGGGAGCCGGCGGTGGCATCAGACCACTATCTGAAGAAGGTGTAGCGTTTACAGAGACTTCGCTGCAGACCAGCGTTTTGTTTTCCCCATTGATATCCAGCATGAGATTCCCTCCAGGCTGACCGATAATCGTGACGAAGGTCTCATCTTCCGCTTTAAGAAGTAATTGACCACCATCGGGGCAAAGCAAATTAGAACCGGTAAAAGGCTGCTCGGAGATAACCGTCATCTTATGGCTGTAGCGGCTACTGACCAAACCCATCATAACGTCTAAAGAACGTGAACTGGCACTGGGCTTTATATTTAGCTCAAACGGCTCTATCGTCCAAGTTCCCTGGCTGTCATTAATCGTTAAAGGACTGCCTTCCACGCCTTTAATAGAGGTAGAACCCGCAGCGTTACTCACCATGTACTTACCGTTGACCGTAAATTCGAGCCCACCAATTGAGTTTTTACACTGATCATAACTTACCTCAGCATTACCGTCTGTATCAGCAGAACCCATTAGTCTAGTTCCTTCTTTACAATCTCCACTTTCTGAAATCTCGGGTCCGATCTCCAACTGCCCCTCGTAGCCTAACGCCACTCCGAGTAGCTCCATAACGTCGATGGCCACAGAACGACCATTTAAACCCGTAATGACCTGACTAGAACTCTCTCCCCCTTCCTCCACCGTCTCTTGTGCCCCATCCGCTGGCTTCTCTGACGTTGGGCTACTATCCGACCCACTGCCGCTACCACCGCCACAAGCTACAACTAGCGACATTGTGAACAACGCTAATACAAAAGATTTTGATAAATTCATAATCAATAAAAATCAGTCATTGAAAGTTAGTAGTGACTTTAACAGGTTCTCTGAATGACATTCAATCTGTAAGCCCCTCTACATACCTCATCAACGCAATTAAATTCTGCCCTGGTTGCTACAGATATTCCTTGGTATCGCTTCACTTCACATTAAAATCACGAAAACCAAACCATCGATAGCACCCCGTCAGACGGGTCAAAGTGGCAAATCAAATGTCCTTTCGAGAAGAGCCAATAATCCCCACAAAGAGCGGTATATTTGATCTTATTTTGAGGGTCAAAGCCTTACAAAAGATCTACCAGGCCGTAAGCTCGTCCTACTATGAATAAGAGGGTGACATAAATAATGTGACGCACATCCTATTATTAAGATAGGTCACCGGTGGAATACCCATTGCGTCAAACCCTGCAAAACTTTAGAAAACCGTTGTCTCATAGCCCTTCCCCTCTATAGTTTCGGCCTAAAACCGCTCTTGAATATATTACTTATGAGGTGTCTTACTCCCAGTAATAGATAAAAAGATCCAGTATGATGGGCGGTTCCACTCAACAACGGATTGTGTATGATCCCGGATCTCGACTCTGCTGATATAAAACGCTGCTGCGGCGCATCAACCTATCAACGCGGCCTAGCGTATTTTGAACAAGGCAAAGTGCTTGGCGTAAAACTCGACGAATATTCCGGAGTACCGCAGATTAAGGCGTCGGTAGCCGGACGTGATGGCCGCATCTACGAGGTCAATGTTGAAATTCGCCGCTATGATGACGATTACTTAGAGATCGATGGCGATTGCTCATGCCCAGCGCAAATCGATTGTAAGCATGTCGCCGCCACGCTGATGTACGTTGTACATAACGACGACAAGCAAGAACCAAAAGAAAAGCGCGATGGTACATCAGACTGGCTCGAACGCATGAAGAAAGCCAGTCGAACCGTGCTACCCGAAAAAACCGAGCGTTTTCCAGAAGATATTTCTCAGCGCCTACTTTATATCCTTGAGCCACAGAGTGAGACTCAAAATGGCTGGGGCGTGGAAGTCTCTACCCAACGAGTTCGCAAGCTTAAAAAAGGCGGTTATGGCAAAGCCAGCAACTTTCCACTCGAAAAAGCACGAGAAGGCACCTACAGCACCGACTTCATTCAACAGGTTGACCGCGACATCGCCCAATTGCTCACGACCAAACAAGAGTTCTATTACTACAATTTTAGCAACGCCTATCCATTAAGGCGGGAAATAGGCGAACTCGCCCTACACAAAATGCTTCTGAGCGGTCGCTGCCATTGGATCGATAAAGACGCCCCCCCGCTACGACTGGCTAATGCCCGCCATATTCAATTTGAATGGCAACCTACAGGCGACCAACAAACGCTGACCCACAAGGTCGATCCGCCCGCCCGCCATCTGTTTCGCAGTAATAACTTTTGGTATCTGGATCTGGATAAACAAGAGGCCGGCCCCATTCAACATACCAGCCTAACGCCCAATCAAATTGAAGCCCTGCTGGATGCCCCTCCAATACCCGCTGAAAAAATGGAAGCTGTCAGCCAGCAGCTCTTATTGGAAACACCGGAATATGACCTACCCATTCCTGTCGGTCTGGATTTGGAAGAAATCACGATTAAGGACGAACAGCCCATCCTGCAACTACGCCTATTAAGCCGAAAATCAGGCCATTCAAACGAAGGAGCGCAAGCACCACACTACGCAGCATTGAGTTTTCTGTACGGCCCCATAAAGATGCAAACCCTTGGTATGCACCGTGTAGCGCGATCCGTGCATGATGGAACACTCTACCGAGTTGAACGCGAGCTCGATGCAGAACAAATTGCGCTGGATACGCTCTTTGAGCTGGGCCTCCGACTAGAAGAAGACAGTACAAGCAAGCAGACACTCTACTGGTTTTTTCCTACAGAATCATCCGAAGACACCGCTTGGCACTGGCATCACTTCATGGAAGATGCCATCCCTCAGTTACAAAAACAGGGTTGGCGCATCGATATAGACTCCAGCTTCGATTTGCGATTTGACGAAGCCGACGAATGGCATGCTGAACTGGAAGAACAACCCAACCAGTGGTTCTCACTGACTCTTGGTGTAGACATCGATGGTAAAAGAATCAACCTACTTCCTATCCTAGTTGACATCCTATCCCGCGCAGGCAGCTCTGAACAATTACGCGCCCTATTGGACAGTCAACCCCACTTTCTAGCTCCCGTGGGACACCATCACTGGCTGAAGATTTCTTCATCCCGCATTAAGCCCATGCTCGATACCTTGGTGGAGCTTTATGACCAAGAGCCGTTGGATAAAGAGGGTGCATTGACCTTTTCTCGCCCACAAAGCGTACAAATCAGTGAGTTACTCAATGATCCAAAACTGACGTGGCATGGCGCTGAAGAACTACAACGATTGAACACACTATTAAGCAACTTCAAAGGCATCGCCTCCATCCCCCTGCCACAAGGATTTAACGCTGACCTACGTGACTACCAGCATGACGGGCTGAACTGGCTGCAATTTCTACGTGAATTTGAATTCAACGGCATACTCGCCGATGATATGGGGCTGGGCAAAACCGTACAAACACTCGCCCATCTACTCAAAGAAAAGCAGGATGGCCGTATGACGCACCCCTGCTTAATCATTGCCCCGACCAGCCTGATGGGCAACTGGCGACGTGAAGCCGAACGATTTGCACCAGAACTCAAAGTGCTCGTATTGCATGGCAATGATCGTCACTTTCACTTTCATCGCATCACTGAGAACAATGTCATCCTCACCACCTACCCTTTGCTACGGCGCGATAAAGAATTACTGCTCTCACACCAATTTCATTATGTTGTGCTCGATGAAGCACAGTTTATTAAAAATCCAAAGTCCCAAACAACACAAATTGTTTTTGAACTCAAGAGCCAGCACCGCCTTTGCTTAACCGGTACCCCCATGGAGAACCATCTTGGGGAACTTTGGTCGATGTTTCACTTTTTAATGCCCGGTTACCTCGGCAACCTCAAGCGCTTTACGCGACTATTTCGCACCCCTATTGAACGACAAGGCGATGATATTCGCAGCGAACAACTGCGCCGCCGAATAAAACCCTTTCTATTGCGTAGAAGCAAAGCAGATGTCGCCGCAGAACTCCCTAAGAAGACCGAAATTATCCGCGCAGTTTCCCTACAAGGTGAACAACGCGACCTCTACGAATCGATCCGTTTAGCCATGGACAAACAAGTACGCGATGAGATCAGCCGCAAAGGACTAGCACGTAGCCATATTATGATCCTCGATGCACTGCTTAAACTCCGCCAGGTCTGCTGCGATCCACGCCTCGTTTCACTGCCTCAGGCTCGGTCGGTACAGCAAAGTGCCAAGCTAGAATTACTCATGGATCTAGTACCTGAAATGGTCGAGGAAGGTCGCAAAATTCTAATATTCTCCCAGTTCACAACCATGCTAGAACTCATTGAAAACGCGCTAAGTGAGCATCATATTGAGTATTCCAAGCTCACCGGAAAAACGCGCGACCGTGACACACAGATCGACCAATTTCAGCAAGGTGATAAACCTATTTTCCTCATCAGCCTTAAAGCCGGTGGCGTTGGCCTAAACTTGACCGCCGCCGATACTGTCATTCATTACGATCCATGGTGGAACCCAGCCGTAGAAAATCAAGCGACAGACCGGGCGCACCGCATCGGCCAAGATAAAGCCGTATTCGTCTACAAACTGATTACCGAACAAACTGTTGAAGAAAAAATCATCGCCCTGCAAGAAAAGAAACAACAGCTAGCAGAATCTGTATATTCTGACTCAGCTAAAGGCGGTTCCGCCGCTTTCAGCGCCGATGAACTCAGTGAATTATTTCAACCATTGGATGAATAAACGCCTATAGGACACCTCTATTCATTCTGGGTTGAGCAGATTTAGATCCAGACTATCCAAGCGCAAAGCGCTCAGTGCTTGTAAGCAGAACACTCATCATAGTGCTTCTATTTCGCGTACTTGGCGACACAGCTACTGGAAATTTTGGGCTTTTCTATGCCCTTTGGGTGCAAAGTGCCAATCCACGCGTACCTTAAGACATTAGGGGCGTTAACACAGCGACGTAGAAACAAAGAACTGACTAATATTTGCTGAAGTTTTTTCATGAAATGACTGACTTTTCCAAGATGTTGTGCATCAATATGCTTAAATTTCTAGGTTGAAAGCTTGCCACAACGGGCGTTTGGGTAGATTATGCGTTGACAATAATAGTTGACTTAAGGAGAGACCCATGCCCAATTTTTTTAGAAACTTTGCACTGTTTGCCGCGATCATCGTGTTTGGTATCTGGGGTGTGATTTTGATGTTGAAGCCTGATCTGGTTCATACCATGTTGACCAGTGGCCCGATGAATCATGCCTACGCCGGTATGATGGGCGCAGCGCTATTGGGACTCGCCATTATTTCACTTGCAACTGAGACTCAGTGGATTTCATCTACACGCGCGCTCGGGATTGCTGTTGGCATACTGGTCTTTGAGGCAGGGTTTTTAATGTTCGCAGATGGTGCCATGTTAGTTTCCGCGGTGACGTCTATGAGCCTCGTCGCAGCCGCCAGTGTAGCAGTGTTTCTGATGTTTTAACGGCGATATTCACCGGCCCTATTTGGCTTTCAGCCGTTCCAGAACCAATCTTTCACGCTGGTCAAATAAACGCCGCGACCCCATGCGGGTTGCGATAATCACTCCAACTCCGCTCACTGCGGTAATTAAAAACAAAATCAGAATTTGATATTTAACCGCTTCCATCGGCAGCGCTCCAGCGAGAATTTGACCGGTCATCATGCCTGGTAGGCTGACCACACCCGCCGCCGCCATGGCGTTGATAATCGGCATCAAGCCGCTGCGCAACGCCTCTCCACGAATATAATTGATCGCCTGATTCCAGTCCTGCCCCAACATCAACCGCGCCTCAATAATACCTCGTTGCTGCCAAGCGCCTCCTGTCAGACGATCAAGAGCAAGCGCAATGCCGGTCATACTGTTCCCCAGTAACATACCCAGTAGCGGAATGACGTATCTTGGGTGATACCAGGGGTCGGGCTGGACAATCACCACTAGGGTAAGCAATAAAACACACAGCGTAGATACAAACAGTGAAAGCGTCCCCAGCCCATAACCCCACCAACCTTTGAATGGATGCTTTTGACGCGCATTTACCTCATAACCAGCAACTAACCCCATCCCCAGTCCCGTCATAGCAACCCAGTACCAGCGAGAAAATTCAAACAGAACATTGAGCACAATGCCGATCAACATGAGTTGAATAATCGTTCGTAACGCAGCGATCACCAAGGGCTGAGCCTGGTCGCTACCTAATCGATAAGTCAGTCCAGCCACTACCAGCACCAGAAACGCTGCAAGACCCAAATCTGCGGAAGTAAGACTGATCGTGTTCATATTAACTCAACCAGTCGACCCTCACGGATTTCAAGTTTGCGCTGTGCTACGCGCTGACGCTGCTCGTCATTATGGCTCACCCAGAGAACCCCTACGTGATACTGCTCTTGATAATCTGCAACCAGCCCTTCAACAGCGAGGGTATTGGGCATGTCCAAATTCGCAGTGGGTTCATCCAACAAAAGAACCTGCGGTTTCATCACCAAGGCTCGAAGCAGACCAAGGCGTTGACGTTCTCCACTGGAACAGCGGCTCACATCCCATTGCATAACCGCCCCATCAAACCCTAAATTCTCAAGCAACAGTAAGTCGGGAACCTGCCTAAAATGTTCTCCTACTATCTGCCCCCACCAAACGGTGTCCGAAGGCACGTAAGCCACCCTGGATCGCCAATCACTAGGGCGAAATCCTTCTCGGTGATGGCCTCCCAACAATACCTCTCCCTGGTTAGCGTCAAGATCAGCCAAAGCACGTAGCAAACGGGTTTTCCCCGAGCCTGAAGCTCCGGAAAGCACTATGCACTCACCTGTCTCAAGCTGAAAATCAAAAGGGCCAAGCTTCAGAAACCTCAGACCCTTAACAGACAAAATACCAGGCACTACAAGACTCTAGGCTCGACTTCCAGCACCACACCGAAACGCTCCTGCACCGAAGCCCTAATATCCTGAGCCAATCGCCAGATTGATTCACCCGTCGCCTGACCATAATTGACCAGCACCAAAGCATGCGATTTAGATACGCCAGCGTTGTCTTCGCGATGACCTTTCCAGCCACAGCGCTCAATCAACCATCCCGCTGACAACTTATAGCTCCCATCTGGCTGCTCATAACCCCGCAGCTCAGGTGAGGCATGTTTTAATACCTCATAGTCACTTGCAGGAACAATAGGGTTCTTAAAGAAGCTACCCGCGTTACCCAGTTTAGCGGGATCAGGTAATTTTTCGCGACGCAACTGGCAGACTGCATCGCTGATTCGCCGTGCCGTCAAGGGCTTGCCTTGTGCTGCCAACTTCTCTCGAATACCGGCGTAATCAACACGCCAATGGGATCGTTTAGAAAGTCGAACAGTCACAGAAGATATGATAAATCTTCCTGGTGCAGTTGATTTAAAATAACTGTCCCGATAAGCAAATTGAAGCGTCTGTCGATCAAACATCTTGATTGCTCCAGTCTCAAGATCGAAGGCTTCTAGCTCATAAAAAACATCGCTCAATTCCACACCATAAGCACCAATATTTTGCAACGGAGCTGCACCCACTGTACCCGGAATCAGCGATAAGTTTTCCAGCCCTGCGTATCCCCAATCAATGGTTGTCTGCACGAATTTATGCCAGTTTTCTCCTGCAGCCGCACAAATCACAACATGTTCATCATCTTCATCGAGAACGTTAATGCCTTTAAACCCAGCATGAATCACCACGCCCGGATAGTCCTTGCGGAAAAGCACGTTACTACCCCCACCTAATATGAGCATCGGTAACCCGTTAAAACACGTATCATGACGCAGCTTTTGGATATCATCAGGTTGTTCAAGCCGTATAAAATACTGCGTTTTCACATCGATACCGAATGTATTGTATAAACGCAGAGATTGCTGCTCGGTGGTTTTCATACACGCTAAATTATGCACTAAGGATTTAATATGCAAGGTTTGTTTATTACCGGCACCGACACCGATGTCGGAAAAACGTGGGTGGGCGTACAATTGGCGCAATGGCTAACGAAGAAGAATATCGATACCGCTCCACGAAAGCCTGCCGAATCTGGCTGTAGATTCTCCGATGGCAAACTGGTTCCTGCCGATGCCACACAATATTTTCAAGCCATCAACCAACACGAATCACTTGAAACCATCTGTCCTTATCGCTTTTCCTTAGCCGCCGCTCCCAATCAGGCCGCTCTACATTTAGGACAACACTTAAGCTTGGAAATGCTGGTAAAGGCCTGCCAGTGTAAAGCAGATCAATTTTTACTCGTCGAAGGCGCTGGCGGTTTTTACTCCCCCATCGCGGAACAGGCGCTAAATGCGGACTTAGCGCAAGCCCTGAACCTCCCGATACTCATCGTTGCAGCCGATCGACTTGGCTGCCAAAATCATGTTCTGCTGACCTTGGAAGCTATCGCCCAAAGAAGTTTAAAAATAGTTGCCATTATCCTGAACCAAACATCACCCAAACCCAACGGTGATTTCGACAATGCAGCCGCATTACGCACAAGGACTTCGACGCCAATTTTTCCACTCGCCTATGGCTCGGCAGATTCTGAAAAACTAAGCACGTTTCTACTCGATAAACTAGGCAGCGCTGACCTTCAAGATTCATAACGACTCAGCTAACCGCTGAGTAGTTACCAAGATTCTACTTAAGCCTTCTCTAGCCGCAGCTATATCCGCTCTAAGGAGGTCTCGATAAACGCTTCAATAAACGACTTCGGCCTCGCACTGGAAAACCGATCAACGACGTCTGCATTGTGAAACAAGATAATAGTTGGAAACCCACGAACCTGATAACGCCCGGCCAACTTCATATTGTCACCCTCATCGACCTCTAGCCTCGCTAGCGCAACTTTTCCAGCGTAACGCGTCACGACCTCGCGAAGTACTGGATCAATCACCAAGCAGGGTGAACACCACTCGGCCCAGAAATCGACAACAATGGGTCTATCGTGAGAGGCTTGAAGTACTTTTTTGTCAAAATCCTCCAAGTGAACATCATAGACAATTTTATTCGATTTCAGCATGTCTTACATTCCATTCTTATAAACGCTCAAGTCGGTCACACCCGAGGCTCTAACTTGTTTAAGTGCAATGGCATATTCACTCAACTGCTTTAAGGCATAGGAAATTCGACCACGAAAATAGTCATCTGCATCCATATTATTATCCTCTGGATCCTCGTTGAGCACCGACTCTACATTACGCACAATGATCTGTTCTGGGATATAGCAAATACGATTATTTTTGTAACTGCTCATGCGCAATTCCGCAACGGGGTATGCACCTCCATCCGCCGATGAAACCGTGACAATTAATGCCGGTTTATGCGCCAATTCACCCTGACTCCAGAGTAAAAAGAAATTTTTCAATCCAGCAGGAACCTGCCCATGCCACTCAGGTGCGATCACCACAAATCCATCGCTAGCACTCAGTTGCGCAGAAACCGGCTCAAGTAAATTTTTCCAGGTCTCATCGCCTTGCCAAATACCTTCATCCCACAAAGGTAAAGGGTTTCCCGATAAGCTAAACAGCCACGCCTCATCACACAGCCCCTCCTGTAACAGTGTTTTCTCAATATGCTCACCCACCTTGAGACTTTGGGAGTTTTCGCGATGACTGCCACTGATAATGCTGATTTTCATAGATCTTTCCGGGTTCTGGATAATTTTCAGTAGAGTAACAATGTTGCGGTCTAAAACCCATATTCCCTGCACACTACTCGTCCACCGCCCTTTGCTTTACAATTGCCCATCCAAACCGGGGGTGTTCTGCAATAGCAGAACTGAGAAATACCCTTGGAACCTGATTGGGGTAATGCCCACGTAGGGAAGGTTTTGAAGGGCAGCGTTTCTGCCTTTCCATGCATTCCCTCGCTAGCCGAGGTTATAGATATGAGCGCCATTCCAGAAGATTTTATTCAACATACGGCACAACTTTCTGCCGATGTGACTCAGCCATTTCCCCAATCCAAAAAGATTTTTATCGAAGGGTCACGCCCGGATATTCGTGTCGGCATGCGTGAGGTGCGCTGTTCACCGACCACCACCAACAACAGCGGGTCTGAAGAGAATCCACCGGTGACGATTTATGACACATCAGGCCCTTTTACTGATCCGAATATTTCCATCGATTTGATGAAAGGTATTCCAGAAGTACGCAACCACTGGATTAAAGAGCGAGACGATACAACCCTTCTCAGCGGCCCCAGCTCTGAATTTGGCCAGCGGCGCCAGTCTGATGCATCCCTTGCGAGCCTGCGCTTTGAGCATATCCGCACTCCTCTTCGCGCAAAACCAGGCGCAAATGTTACCCAAATGCACTACGCACGAGAAGGCATTATCACACCGGAAATGGAATATGTTGCCATCCGTGAGAACCTTCGCCTGAATGAACTACGTGAAGATCCACGCTACCGAAAATTGCTCAAACAACATCCTGGAGAAAGCTTTGGCGCTAACATTCCTCACGAGGTGACCGCAGAGTTTGTCCGCGATGAAGTCGCCCGTGGACGCGCGGTTATCCCTGCCAATATCAATCATCCTGAGTTGGAACCCGCGATTATCGGCCGCAATTTCCTGGTCAAAATCAATACCAATATCGGCAACTCAGCCGTAACCTCTTCAATTCAAGAAGAGGTCGAAAAAATGGCGTGGTCATCACGCTGGGGGGGCGATACCTTGATGGATCTTTCCACCGGCAAGAATATCCATGAAACCCGCGAGTGGATCTTACGCAACGCCCCCATCCCCATTGGTACAGTACCGATCTACCAAGCATTGGAAAAAGTCGATGGCAAGTCCGAAGATCTCACTTGGGAATTATTTCGCGACACGCTGATTGAGCAGGCCGAGCAAGGCGTCGATTATTTCACGATCCACGCGGGTGTACGTTTAGCCTATGTCCCCATGACCGCTGATCGTCTCACCGGTATCGTCTCGCGAGGCGGCTCAATTCTGGCAAAATGGTGTCTGGCACATCATCAGGAAAATTTTCTTTACACGCACTTTGCCGATATCTGCGAGATCATGAAGGCCTACGATGTCACCTTCAGCCTGGGTGACGGCCTGCGTCCCGGCTCGGTTGCAGACGCCAATGACCGTGCACAGTTTGCAGAACTCGAAACCCTGGGGGAATTAACAAAAATCGCTTGGGAACACGATGTTCAGGTCATGATTGAAGGCCCGGGCCATGTTCCCCTACAAATGGTTAAGGAAAACGTAGACAAAGAATTACAGGATTGCTTCGAGGCACCGTTTTACACACTCGGCCCGCTGGTCACCGATATCGCCCCCGCGTATGACCACATTACATCAGCCATTGGAGCCGCCAATATCGGTTGGTACGGTACCGCCATGCTATGTTACGTCACCCCCAAAGAACATCTAGGCCTACCCGACAAGGAAGACGTGCGTGACGGCATTATCACCTACAAACTCGCCGCACACGCTGCCGATCTCGCCAAGGGGCATCCCGGCGCGCAGCTGCGTGATAATGCCTTATCCAAAGCACGGTTCGAATTCCGCTGGGAAGACCAATTCAACCTCAGCCTCGACCCCGACCGCGCACGCGAATTTCACGATAAAACCCTGCCTAAAGATTCGGCCAAAGTCGCACACTTCTGCTCCATGTGTGGCCCACATTTTTGCTCCATGAAAATCAGCCAGGATGTGCGCGATTACGCACAGGGCCATGGCTATTCCGAAGGCGAAGCCCTGCGTAAAGGCATGGAAGAAAAAGCCGTCGAATTTGTTGAAAGCGGTGGAGAAATCTATAGGAAAGAATAATCTCTATCCATATCTAAATGCACACTTTTTATTGACCACAAAGGCTTCAACACCGGTGTAGACTGCCAGCACTCCTGGCCTTCGTGGTCAATAAACCTTCCCCACAGGCAAAAATTACCCCCACATACCGATATCAACTACAGGGTTAATCTGAGTAATCACACCCAAACAACCTTTCCCTCTTCTATTTTATCCCCCATTTTCATCACTTCGTCAGTCAGTGACTTTAGAGCTTGATGACCACCGCCGACAATAAGACGCAGTAGGTGTATATATCTCTTCCCTATTGAAATGAAAATCGCTTTTACGAGCGCACCAAGACAAATGCTAGGTGGATTGATAAGCAGGCTATAGAAACAAAAATGATAAAATTTTTTCTCCCTATGACCATCAAACGATCAGCAACACTATTGGCCATTTTCTGTTTAATAATAGGAGTCGCGGTGATGCTGGTCGGTCAAAATGTGTCCGAGCGCGCTAAACATCTAAATACCGAATGGGATGATTTTGAACTGACCATCTCCGCAAAAGAGCATGCCCTGAGCGTACTACACCGTTCCTTAGGCTTTGGAGGCATGATTCACCAGTTCAAGAACTACGTGTTACGACAGGATGAACCACGCATAGCAAAACTTTCATCCCATGTTAACAACGCCTTGGCAACCATTGAGACTTACCGCAGCCTAGGAGTTAATTCACTCGAATCGACTGCATTACGGCAAATTGAAACCACCATTAAAACCTATGCTGAAAAAACTCTAGACGTGAAACGACTCATCTCTGAAGGCCTAAGTATTACAGAAATCGATGCTACCATTAAAATTAATGACACGCCCGCCCTTCGGTCATTACACAGCCTGGAAAAACATATTTCATCGGCTCGCAAATCTAGTATTGAGGATTTTCGTAACGACCTCAATCACATCAGCAGTACCGTCCATATAGCCGCTTACGGGTTCCCACTACTGTTACTGACAATGGCCGGATTTACAGGATACGGCATCTGGTCACTGCTGCAACAACTCGGTGGCGAACCCTCAGAAGTGACCCAACTTTCACGTCAAGTCGCTGAGGGAAACCTTAATTCAGAAAAATACCGTCTTAACGCAGACTCATCTAGCGCAATGGGCTCACTGATCGCAACGGTCTGCAAACTGGTCAAAGTAATCGCTGAAATACGTGCTAGCGCGAATTCTGTCGATACCAACGCCAAAACAATCAACCAACAAAACATCGAATTGCATGACCGTACAATCCGCCAAGCTGCCAGCTTGGTGGAAACATCCGCGAGTATGGATGAGATAACCGCAACGGTTAAACAAAATGCAGACAGCACTCAACAGGCCAATAAGCTGACTAAAAGTGCTCAAAAACGAGCTGAGCAAGGGGGCGTAGCGGTTAAAGAGGTAGTAACAGCAATGTCTGAAATAAACACCTCTAGCGAAAAAATTGGTGCCATTATCGGCGTGATAGATGACATTGCATTTCAGACTAACCTATTGGCATTAAACGCCGCAGTAGAAGCCGCTCACGCAGGCGACCAAGGACGAGGATTTGCGGTGGTCGCTGGCGAAGTAGGCAATCTTGCACAACGCAGCGCCAATGCCGCTAAAGAAATCAAAACGCTCATCGAAGACAGCGTCTCAAAAGTTGAGAGTGGTTCAAAACTGGTCAACGATGCCGGAAGCATGCTTTCCGAACTGATCGACTCCGTACAGAAGGTCAGCGGAATTATGGAACAGATGGTCGTTGCCAACAACGAGCAAACAAAGGGAATTGAGCAAGTTAACCTGGCGATTAATCAGATGGACAGTGAAACTCAACAGAATACAGAGTTGGTACAAAAAGCTAGCGAAGCCAGCACTTCAATGACAGAGCAAGCACTCCTACTAAGAAAAGGCGTCGAATTTTTTAAATTGGATGGAGATAGAAGCTCCCTTGATGGGCTACCTTTAGATCAGCCTCCCCTCTCCCTTAAAACTGAGTCCCTACATCAGCCAAACCCCAACAATCTACAACACTGGACAGGCAAAGAGCGACGTTCCAAAGTCAGGCCCTGGTCAGAGAGTAGCCAAACCCCAAAACCCGAGGCATTGAAAAAGCCCGAAGCAAAAACAGACTCAGAAGATCTTTGGACTTCTTTCTAATTTATTGGAGAAACCCGTGCTAAATAAACTTACCATTATTCAACGTATTGCCACTGGGTTTATTTTGGTGATCGTCTGCCTGGCGGGTACCTTGATTCCCACCGCCATCTCCAACTTAAACAAAATCAGTGAAGACGCCCAACAAAATAAATTGAAAATACTGCACGCTTCACTCATCAATATTATTGGAAAAAAAAGCCGTCAAGCCGTCATGCTCAGCACCTATGTTGCCAATGCCCCGGAAGTTCAGGCGGCCATAGCGGTAGGAGATCGAACCCACTTATCAAAGCTCACATTACCCGCCTTCACCCAGCTAAAGAAAGATTACGGCGTTAGACAGTTTCAATTTCACACACCGGATGCACATTCTTTTTTCCGCGTCCATAAACCCAGCAAGTTTGGTGATGATTTATCCGGATTTCGTAAAACAGTGGTGGAAACAAATCGCCTAAAAAAACCTATGTATGGAATTGAGGCAGGTGTTGCTGGTTTAGGTATCCGCGGTGTGGTGCCTATCTCCTCTGAAGGAAGACACCTTGGCTCTGTCGAAATGGGATTGTCACTGGGGCAATTTTTTCTGGATAAATTTAAGAAAGACTATGGAACTGAGATAGGACATTTTGATATAAGCATGCTTGTTCCGACCAGTAGTGGCTTTACATTAACGGCATCTACTTTGGAAGAAAAAAGCAATGTATTAACACCGGGGATAATGGCATCCGCATTCAAAGGCGAACCCATCACGCAAAAGACCGACATTAATGGAAAGCCTGGCTATCTCTACGTGCATGCCTTGAATGACTACTCTGGAAAGCCAGTGGCCTTATTGAGTTTTGAGGTAGACAATAGCCACTTTTCTGCCGTATTAAATAGTAGTATTCGCGAACTATTGATACTGAGCCTCATCATCATTGCTTTGAGCGCTCTAATTGCATTCGTTATCTCCCGCAGCATCATCCAACCCCTGGGAGCTGAACCTTTTATCATGGAACAGATTGCAAAGCGCGTAGCCTCTGGGGATCTTGAAGTCCAATTTAACGACACCAAAAATACAAACAGCGTCTATGCGGCACTAGAACTCATGGTAAACAAATTAAAAGGTTTGATAAGTCAAGTGGGTGCAAGCGCCGACTCGATAAATTCTGGTGCCAAAGAGATATCACGCGGCACCTTGGGCTTGGCACAACGCACTGAAGAGCAGGCATCAGGGCTGGTAGAAATGGTTTCCAGTATGCGCCAAATGGAAGATACCGTGGCGAAAAACTCTCAAAGTACCTTACGCGCCAGCGAGCTTTCTAACAGTGTTGCAGCCTCTGCAAGCCAGGGAGAAGAGGTTGTCGATAAAGCAAATAAGGCCATGTATGCGATCAATGAATCGAGCCATAAAATTACTGAAATTACCAGTGTTATCGATGAGATCGCTTTTCAAACAAACCTATTGGCACTCAATGCTGCGGTTGAAGCCGCGCATGCAGGCGACCAAGGTCGCGGCTTTGCCATCGTCGCCGCTGAGGTACGCAATCTCGCGCAACGCAGCGCTACCGCTGCCCAGGAAATCAAAGAATTAATCCAGGACAGTGTCAGTAAGGTTGAAAACGGCGCACAATTGGTGACTGAAACGGGTTCAACCCTCCATCAAATTGCTTCCTCGATAAAAGACCTTCATCAAGAATTGACACAACTCGCTGGAGCCAGTGAAGAACAAGCCGCAGGCATCAGTGAAATCAATGCCACCATGGCCAGCATCGAAGAAGTCACGCTGGCAAACACTAGTCTGGTTGAAGAAACCAGCGTGGCCAGCCGAGGCCTTTCAGATGAGGCAGGAAGTATGATCCAAGAATTATCGGTGTTTAAAATTTCAAGCAGAACAGTAAATAATCCATTGGCAGTCACGCCTCTCGAAAAATCTAATTCCGTACCCAAAGAAACGCCCCCTGAGCCAGAGATGTCAGTAGCCAGTGGGTTCTGATATTCCTTTCATGGAAAGTCAAAGCCTTGTTCGCAATCAGTATAATGCGATCCTTGCCCAAGAATATCGTATACTGCCAACTGTCTTATCTACACCAATTAAGGAAATCACATGGATATCGACCAAATCAGCGCGGGTAAAAATTTACCTCATTCTTTCAATGTCATCATTGAAATCCCCAACGATGGCGGCGCTGTAAAATACGAGCTTGATAAAGACAGTGGCGCTTTGGTCGTAGATCGATTTTTTGGCACCTCGCTGCACTATCCCGCTAATTACGGCCTAATTCCGCACACCTTATCTGAAGACAATGACCCAATCGACGTATTGGTTATTACACCTGTCCCCTTGCTTAGCGGCGTGATTATCAATTGTCGGGCACTGGGTGTACTCGAAATGGAAGATGAATCCGGCATGGATCATAAAATTCTGGCCGTACCCGAAAAATCACTATCACCACTTTACGATGATATTAGTAGCGTCGATGACTTACCTCCTTCATTGTTAAATGAGATTTCGCATTTTTTCGAGCAATACAAAGCATTGGAACCTGGAAAATGGGCAAAAATTTTAGGCTGGGGGGGCATAGATGTCGCTAATAAAGAGATTATGGCCAGTTATAATCGCTATTACGCCGATAAGAAGTAAGGCATCCATTACACTCTAACAATCATTTTTATAGCGTACTACTAACGTCTTATCGTCATTAGGGACACTCTATTGCGATTGCGCTAGGCCTATACTACAAAGGTCTTCATTCATTTTAGCAAAGCCGCTTTTGCTATCGTCACCAAAGCCGTATTCCACCATCATGCCTGATTTCTCACTTTGGCAATATATCGCCATCGGCACTGTCTTTATCTGGACAGGTTTTGTCCGTTCCGGATTAGGATTTGGTGGTGCAGCCCTAGCGCTGCCTTTTATGCTTCTGATTTATCCAAAACCCCTTTTTTTCCTACCCATCATCGGGCTTCATTTGTTATTTTTTGCCACCTTAACCACGGGAAGGCGGTTGGGCAACGTTAACTGGCGGTTCCTGAAAAATGCTCTGGCCGTTATGATCGTACCAAAGATGGTGGGCATTCTTGGGCTACTGAATCTACCCGGTGAATGGTTAAGCCTGCTGGTGTTCATCATCACTTTTATTTATGCGCTCACTTATGTGTTCGATTATTCCATTAAAAGTCAACGTCGATGGGTTGATGCCGTTTTATTGATGCTGGGTGGTTATATCAGCGGCACCTCACTGATCGGTGCTCCCTTGATTGTCGCAGTCACCATGCGTTACGTGGCCCCGACTCAACTGCGCGACACCTTATTCGCTCTCTGGATTATCCTCGTTTGCATCAAATTGACCGCACTCATGATCGCGGGAGTAGAACTCAATATGGCTTTTAGTCTGTGGCTATTGCCACTGGCAGGAATCGGTCACTACTTCGGATTAAAAGCCCATGAAACCCTCATTGGTCGTGGTGCCGTTGAATTTCGGCGTATTCTGGGTGTCTTAATGATAGGTGTTACCACATTAGGATTGTGGCAATCGCTGGAAAAACTGTTTTCAGCATAAACCCTGGATGGTATATCACTTACCTACTCCACCAGAGCCGAGGTTCAAAATGTACCGATCAATTTTCACAAGCTTAGTATTACTCGCTCCACTCACAGCCGCTTTTCCCCAAGGAGATTCGTTTAATATTTCTAGCCGACGAGGCCAAGATCAAGATGGGTATTATATCGAGGTTGCCCTGCAAGGCATTAAACCTGAGCAGGTCAATATCACTCCCCATGGAAAATCGCTGCATTTAAGGGCTCAGCAATACTCCAAAACTCAACAAAATACGCCTAACGGGCAGTTCAGTTTCACGCAGGGTGGGCACTCGATGTCGCAGCAGTTTTCTTTCCCCCCAGATGCTAATTTATCCCATATGCAAGTACGCAACAGCAAAAATAAACTGTTCATTGCTGTACCTCGTTTTAAGCGATAGCGTTTAAGGAGATCCTGATTAAGTCCGATTAGAATTAAGTGGAGGAAAAAGGGTCTGTAAGTTTCACGAAGTGAGTCGTAATAGTTGTTCTATTGCGGCGAATTTCGGGGAAGTTACAGACCCTTTTAGCCCGCTTAAAATAATGGGGGCTTGATCAGAATCTCCTTAAGAAAACGGTAGGGGCAGGGGGAAAATGAGCAACGATCCCTCCCTATCCAACACATCTGACATCCTATTTAACAGGCTTAGAGCGTAATTCCGAATACCTCACGTAACGCAAATTCTTTTTCGGAAAATTATGTTTAACTAAATAGCTACCAGCAGCCTTACCACGCACTTTAGCCATATCACGGCTGTACGCACTGCTGGACGCACCCACCAGTAACACACGTTCAGCCTCTCCCGAACGAACACGGTCAATCGCTTTATCAAGAAACTTACGAGACGCTTTATTGAGCTCAGATGAATTAGGATTAAAGCGGAGAAATACTAGCAAACTATCGGGTTTGAGCTGCCTCGCCATACGCACAACGGCACCAGGAACAGGGTTGGTATTAATAATTTCTACGCCATTTGCCATCATATTTCGTTTTTCTTTGCGCTTAGAAAATGAAGGCATTTTAAACTTTGCCAGCGAAAAACTTCCTTTAGATATTCCAAAATACTTCGTCACCGCAATATCTAACGACTGGGCATCTTCAGCAAATTTATTAAAACCACCGCGTACACTAAAATGATTCGGTAACGCCCATTCAGCACCCAGGCCAAAAAAACCAGATAAAGAACCCTCTTCATCCAGACTCAGGTTGGTATCCCTGCCCACAGAACCTAAACCCGCCTTAACGAACGCCTTTAGCTTTGGCAATTTTTCGCGCTGAGGCATAAAGTCATACTTCAAATTTACGCCCAGAAAGTTGTAATCGATACTGCCTTGATTATTGGGGCCAATATCTGCCGTCCCCAGGTCAACCCATATCCCCTCAACACTCATTTGCTCATTCAGGCGACGACCAAATATAAGATTCAGGCCCGTCCCTCCACCACTGTCAACCGTATAACCCGTATTACCCGTCCCTGGCTTGAGGGTCGAGCTACCAAAACCGAGTCCCGCATACCAAAGGCTCTCATCTTGAGCGGTAACAGCTTGTACCCACAACAGGGCAAGCAGTAATAAAAGTGGGCGACGAATTAACATAACAATCTCCATAATGGTGGTACTTAAACTCACTGACCTGTCTCGGCCAACTGATGTCCGTATCGGCTTGAGCTACTCATTTTAATGCCCGGTATACCCTGCTTGAGTACAGATGAGACAAACCCAGGTACTTCACTTGCAATAATCGGTTTACTAAAAAGAAAGCCTTGTGCAATATCACAAAGCTGGGCACGTAAAATGGCCAGTTGTGTCACATTCTCAATGCCTTCCGCAATCACCTTCAGACCTAACCCGTGCGCCATAGTGATAATAGCGTTGGTAAGCGCAGCATCGTCTCTTTCATGTTCAATATCTTGCACGAAGGAACGGTCAATTTTGAGGTAATCCAAAGGGAAGTGTTTTAAATAGCTCAAGGAAGAATAACCCGTTCCAAAATCATCCACAGAAAGCTTCAACCCCATATCTTTAAGCTCATGCAGGGCCGTAATCGTCCCCTGAGTATCCCCCATCAAAATGCTCTCCGTTAGCTCTAACTCCAGGTACTCAGGAGGCAACCCGGTTTTCATCAAGATAGCTCTCACCTGGGCTGAAAGTCCTGGTCGGCGAAACTGAAGACCACTTAGATTAACAGCGACCGTTAGAGGCTCCGTCTCCTGCTCCCTCCACACCATCGCTTGCGCGCAAGCAGCCTCTAACACCCAGGCACCAATTGGAACAATTAAACCTGTTTCTTCGGCTAAGGGTATAAATTCTCCTGGAGAAACAAGCCCCAGCTCCGGGTTTTGCCAGCGCACTAGCGCTTCTACGCCCACCACCTTGCCACTATCAAAATCTACTTTCGGCTGGTAATGTAAAATCAATTCATTACCCTCGATGGCTTTGCGTAAACGCGCCTCCAGATTCAATCTCAACATCGATGTTGTGTTCATCGAACCTGCATAAAACTGAAAGCGATTCTTACCCGCTTTTTTGGCAGCATACATCGCAGTATCGGCATGCTTCAATAATTTGGCTGCATCCACCCCATCATCAGGATAGACGGCAATACCAATACTGACCGAAATATAAAACTCATGTGAAGGAAAATCTTCATCCTCAGACGAGGACAGTACAAAGGGTTCACTTAGATCATCAAGAACCCGGCGCGCCACTGCCGCAGCATCCTTGGAATCTCGAATACCGTGCAGTGAAATTGTAAATTCATCTCCCCCTAGACGCGCCACATTCTCCGCAACCTCGTTACGAACTAACACATCACTCGCACGCAAACCTGACTGCAACCGTTTAGCGATTTCTTTGAGTAAGTGGTCTCCTGCATAATGACCTAAGGAAGCATTTATCCGCTGAAAATCATCCACATCCAAACTGATAACCGCCAGTCTTGAATTCTGCTCCTTTGCTAATCGAAGGCCGATATCAAGTTGCTCACAAAAAGCCGCTCGATTGTGCAATCCCGTCAAATTATCGATATACGCGAGCTTTCGAATGGTGGCTTCGCGCTGACGTGCCTCGGAAATATCTTCGACCGTTCCGGCAGCCCACACGGGCTGCCCATCGCTTGCTATCGTAACTTCGCCTTGAGCATTGACAGTTCGGGTAGAGCTATCAGAACGAATAACTCGAAACTCAATATCATAAGGTTTTCCGCTCTTGTTACTCGCGTTGAGCACCCGCTGTACACGCTGCTGATCCCGTGGATGAACGCTACGAAACAAGGATTCAATGCCCTTCCAATGATCTTTCGGCCGACCAAAGATTCGGCACAGTTCATCCGAAACATAAATCTTATCCGCAACGATATCCCAGTCCCAATAACCTAAGCCGGCGATTCGCTGGACATCACTCAGACGCTTTTGACTTTCTTCAAGTAACCTGGAAGTACCTGCAGCATGGTGAATATGGTACAAACGAGGAATAAGTTCTATCCAGTTTACGGGTTTAACAACACAATCCGCAGCCCCCTTTGAATAAGCACTTTCAACCAATTCAGGATGACCTTCAGGTACAATCAGCACAACGGGTATATACTCTCGCCCTGGTTTCTTACAAACTTGCTCACACGCAGAGGGAGAATCCAGTTCAGGCGTGAGTAAAACAACGCCTGATTGGATCTTTTCGTTGTTATAGCCACAAAATAGTGAACAATGCGCCGAACTATCCAGCGCTTGAACCCAAATAACAATATCGGGAATAGCCCGTTCAAGCACAGCTCTTGCGTCACTAGCATTAGCAGCCGCATAAACCTCAATACCGCTTTCTTCCAATAAGCATGTGGCATTTTTCCGCTCATCGCCTTCGGCATCGATCAGAAGCACCAATAGAGGTTTTGTCCCCTCGTCCTGTGACATTAATTCCGTCCGTAGAAATACGTGTGACGCGTCTTTATTGCGCAGTATTAAATTTTTCCCTATAACATAGGACTGCAATTTACGGGCCAGGCTATAGATTAGCCAAGTATCGATGAAACCTTTGTAAGGTCAATAAGATAAACAGAATTGAAGAAAAACCAAGTTCTCAGTAGCGTGTCAGAAGAGGTGCTATTTTGCCAGATTAGGAAAACGAGAGGCTAACACTCTCCACCGTAGATCACTCGATTACGTCCCTCCCGTTTACAGCGATAGAGAGCCTTATCTGCCTTTTCGATCAACATCTCAGGAGCACAGGTGGATTGGCCACAGGCAATGCCTACCGAAACGGTAAAATTATACATAATGTCATCGGAATCACTACGCTTGAGCTTGGCGCTATCAATGGCTTCACGTATTTGCTCTCCCACCGTCATGGCCCCAGCCTGCGTTGAACCCCGTAAAATCACACAGAACTCTTCCCCACCATAGCGTGCAACAAGATCACGGCCTTTTACAGATTCCGTCAGCGTATCCGCAATGTATCGCAAAACTCTATCGCCCACTAGATGGCCGTAGTCATCGTTAACTTTCTTGAAAAAATCGACATCAATCATCAGGAGTGCAACGCTAAGCTCTGGTTCTCGATGCTCACTTAAAGCCTTGGCGAGGGCTTCATCAAAGCTCTTACGATTAGCCACACCCGTGAGAGGATCCGTCAACGCCTGGGTACGGATAATCTCGATATCCCGCTGAAGCTGTTCGATTTCTGAAGAACCGCTTTTGAGCTGATGAGCCAAACTTTCATTGGACGCCATAATGGATTCGGAAGCACGAATCAACTCACCGACAACCGCCCTAAGCCCATGGATACTTCCCCCAGCTTCACCTATCGTCTCATTAGCTAGTTGCAAATGGCGTGTAAATTCTTCCATATCTTCACCGGACTCGTCAAACGAATCACTGATACGATCCAGCATGTTACGAATTTTCGAGCCAACACGATCTAACCGATCAGCATCTGCGCCAAGAATATGAATACGAAAAAGCCGTTCTGCCTGAATAGGTGTGAGGAGCTTGTCGTCTTCGACCGCTCTTTCTAATTCTTTGTTAAGTTTAAGACTTCGCCCCAAAAAGTACTCATACCAAAGGGCATAATTAATTGGATTAATGGGAATGCGAATCTGAGATAAACGCGGAATAACCATACGTATCAATTCCGCGGCCCGCCCGGTTGTTTCGGAGTAATTCAGCATCTATATTAAAAACTGTCCTTAGTCTTAAGAGTCACTCTAAGTGGATTTCCAAACTTCTACAAGTACGAGATTTTAAGCGAGTCACCATTTCATACAAAACATGGACTATACTTGCCCCAAAAGTCTATTCAACGTACCCTTCGGCGCTAAGTTAGTAAGTATTCTCTCAAGAGGTTAAGCAAGCAATGCAAAGTACCAACCTGGATTTTGCTCGCTACAATATGATCGAGCAACAAGTGCGTCCCTGGAATGTACTGGATCAAAGGGTATTGCAGGTCATGACGACCGTTCACCGCGAACAATTCGTCCCCTCGAACCAAGAGAGCCTCGCCTTTATGGATATTGAGATTCCGCTTGGCCATGGCGAAGCAATGATGTTCCCCAAATTGGAAGGCCGCTTACTTCAAGCGCTGGATATCAAACCCACGGATGTCGCATTCGAAATTGGAACCGGCAGCGGCTATCTTACCGCCTGCCTCGCAGCACTCGGATCCCATGTTTTCAGCATTGATATCCACGAAGATCTTCACCAACAGGCTAAAGCCCGACTCAACGCTCTGGCGATAGACAATACAACGCTCTGGACAGGCGACGCTGCTCAGGGTTGGAAGCAAGCCCCTCGCAACTACGATGTGATTGCAGTGACAGGTTCAATCCCGGAGTATGACCCCTGCTTTGAACAGCAATTAAAATTAGGAGGGCGATTATTCATCGTAGTCGGTACGGCACCTATCATGACGGCTACGCTAGTTACCCGAGTAAGCGATAAAGCATGTACGCGAACGCAACTGTTTGAAACAGAAGTAAAATCTCTCATCGGTCGGGAACAAAAACAACAATTCATACTCTAGAGAGCATGAACGCTTCGATACTCGGGTAGCGAGATTTTTACCCGTTAATTTATCCAATGCTGTTCCCCCTTTCGGCAATTTGCACTAGACTCAGCATTAATGGTTGCCCCAAGAAATGCCGTGCCTACAAAGGAGTCGTAATGGAAATAAGGAGAACTGAAACAATGAGCCTCAAACAACATAATAGTATCGGCCAATACAACACCTACCAAAGCCTACATGTAACGGCAAACAGCCTATCCTTCCGCCATACTTACCGAGCCCTTGTCTTTGGAATCCTCCTTTTCAGTGGCTTAATCATCAATCCACTGGCGGCTGAGTCACTACAGGATATTTATGAATTGGCGCTGACCGCCGACCCTACACTGGGTGCAGCAGAGGCCGAATATCAGGCCGCTTTACAAACAAGACCACAAGCACGGGCCGCTCTATTACCTCAAATCAACGCCCAAGCGGGATACGACCTGGTTAACTCTAAGTTTAAAAATTCTGCTGATATTTTTAAAAATGACGATTACGCCAGCAAGAGCTATGGCATTAGCCTAAATCAAGCCCTTTATAATAAGGATGCCTGGATTCGCCTCTCTCAAGCCGATGGCCAAATAGCCCAGGCCGAGGCAAAAATTCAGGCTGCACGACAAGAACTGATGGTACGGACAGCTGAAGCCTATTTTGACGAGCTTTCTGCCCAAGACAACCTTGAATTTGCGGAGGCTGAAAAAGAAGCCATTTCCAGACAGTTAGAGCAATCACTCGAACGCTTTGAGGTCGGCCTGATTGCGATTACAGATGTTAAAGAATCCGAAGCACAATTTGACCTTGCTGTTGCCGAAGAAATAGACGCTAATAACCAGCTCGATATCGCGAAAGAAAAACTGCAAACCATCATCGGCCGTCTTCCAGAAAATCTTCAACCTTTAAGTGATGATTTCAAATTGGTCACACCAGACCCTGCTGACATTCAAAAATGGGAGGAGACGGCACTAGAAAATAGCCTATCCCTTAGGACTGCCCAATACGCACTTGAGACAGCGAAACAGGAGGTTGATCGACGTCGGGCCGGGCACCACCCAACCCTTGGCCTACAAGCCGAATACGGTAATAAAGAGAATGATGGCGGTTTTAATAAAGGTACTTCCGAAAATACAACGGTGGGCTTACAGTTCCAACTACCTCTCTATTCTGGCGGGCTTACCAGTGCCCAAGTGGGCGAAGCCACACAACTACATGAGCAAGCACGCAATAGTTATGAAATGCAACGTCGCGAATCGGTACGCCAAACACGCGAATCCTATCTGAATGTCATTGCTGGCATCAGCCGTGTTAAGGCACTCAATCAAGCACTTAAATCAACCAATACCGCCGCTGAGGCTGCGCAAGCAGGCTTTGAAGTAGGCACCCGAACCGCCGTAGAGGTCTTACTGGCTCTACGCGAAACCTTTCGGGCCAAAAGGGATTACTCTCGCGCCCGTTATGACTATATTCTCAGTACATTTCGTCTTAAACAGGCTGCTGGAACGCTCACGACTCAAGATATCGTGAACATAAACCAGTGGTTATGATTTAGTAGGCATTTTTATTAAGGAGGAAAATCGGACATGAGTCCACTTTGCCGTCAAAAGGACAGCTTGTTACTCTGCATTGATATACAGGATCGTCTACTTCAAGCGATGGTAGAACCTGCTCGCAGCCGCATGGTTGAGAACACTGTACGGTTGCTTAAAACCGCACAGTTGCTGTCAATCCCCGCAATGTATACAGAGCAATACCCCCAAGGTCTCGGCTCTACTATTACTGAAATAAAAGAAGTTATTCCTGAGGGCAGTGATTATTTCGACAAGACCAGCTTTTCTTGCTGCGCGACCGAGAGCTTTATTAAAGCCGTACGCACAAGCCGCAAACGGCAGGTTATTATTACGGGCATGGAAACGCATGTCTGCGTAATGCAAACCGCATTGGAGTTGCAAGATAACGGCATTGAGGTATTTATTGCCGATGATGCCGTTTGCTCACAAAAGATGGCCCATTGGAAAAGCGCCTTAAATCGCTTACGACAAACACAAATCACTGCAGCACCCACAGAGTCTATACTGTTTGAATGGCTACGTGACTCTAGCCACGAACATTTTAAAACCGTCTCAGGATATCTTCGATAGGAACCCCGTTGGACGCTGGTGAATGACCGTGAGAAAATGGGAGGATATCCGTATATTCTCCCAATCTCACGGTCATTCACCCTAACCTCGTCAGGCTCCTAACGATTGAAACAACGTACGCCAATTCCCCTTGAAGCACTGCAACCTAAATACTGGCCAACTTGGCTAGGCTTAGGGCTTCTCTACCTCAGCATTCAATTGCCATGGCGTGGGCAGGTTGCTCTGGGAAAAGGTCTAGGATGGCTGATGTACCACGTCACTAAAAAACGTAGAAAGATCGCTGACACTAATCTACGCCTATGTTTCCCAAAATATTCGCCTGCGGAACGCCAACAGCTGCTGCGTGATAACTTTAAGTATATGGGACTTGCCGTCCTGGAGACCGGCCTATCTTGGTGGGGAAACCCTGCTCGCTTACCGAAGCTGGGGAAAATTGTCGGCATGCACCACCTCGAAAACGCCTTGCAACAACGTAAGGGTGTGATTCTCCTGAGCGGTCATATGACCTCCACAGATCTTGGCGGAAAAATACTCGGGCTGGCGCTCGCTAACACCGATAATCCTTTGCAAGTTATGTATAAACCCGCTCGCAACCTACTCATCAATATAATGATGGTACGTGGCCGGGAGCAACAGGCGCATCGTTTATTTAAACATCGAGATATCCGCAGTTTTGTACGTGGGCTTCAAGAAAACGTGCCTAGCTGGTATGCACCCGATCAAGACTTTGGTCTTAAACAAAGCGTCTTTGCTGATTTTTTCGGCGTGCCTACCGCCACTCTCACCGTCACCGCCCGCATCGCAGCCAAAACTGGTGCAGCTGTCGTTCCCTACTTTCCCATTCGCCTCGACAATGGTGAAGGCATTGATATTCGTATTTTGCCCGCTTGGAAAAACTATCCCAGCGGAGATGATGTTGTGGACGCCCAACGCGTGAATACCACTATCGAGAAGGTCGTACGCAAATATCCTGCACAGTACCTATGGATGCACCGACGCTTTAAAACACGCCCAAAAGGACACCCCTCTATCTATGAAACTTGAGATATTATGCAACCCACATTAACCTAAATCGATTACACTTAGCAGATACTATATTTAGAGCTACAATACATGAACAAACCTCTGTCCACGGCGCTTTTGTTCTGCCTATTCAGCATGTCTAACACCTTGTCAGCTGCCGCCCTACCCGATGCCTTTAACGCGGTTTATGTGGCTCGCAAAGCGGGGATGACGCTAGGACAAGTCAACGTCTCGTTACGTTACCACGACAATCAATATCGCTACGAAAAAAGAACCGTCACCAAAGGCCTACTCTCCATATTCCGCAAAGATATTATTACAGAAGTCAGTACAGGAAACGTTCAGAAAGACAGGCTCATCTTAAATACCTACGACTACCACCTGGCTCGTAAAAAGAAATCACGCCGAACGTCAATTAATATCAAAGGCAATAAAGCCAGTGGCCAACATCGGGGGCAAAACTACGAGTTAATAGTACCCACTGGAATACTGGATCGTGCTTCCATTGAAATCGTGCTCATGCGTGACGCGGCAGCAAACCCACTAACCCCCATCAGCTACCACATCGTAGACAAAGGTGTGCTTAAAACGTATACCTTCGAACAGGCAGGAAATAGAAAGGTCAAGGTACCCGCTGGAAAATTTGAGTGCACTGAATATCGCCGTGGGCATCAATCTGACAAACGCGCAACAGCTTTATGCCTAGCACCAAAGCTAGACTACCTTCCTGTCTATATTACCCATAGCGAAAAAGGCACCAAATTTTTTATGGAACTGGTGAGCTACCATCCTCTACCCTAAAACATGCGCTATATAATTATTCCAGTCACACCATTCGAGCAAAACTGCAGCCTAATCTACTGTGAGAAAACGTCTGCAGCCGCCATTATCGATCCGGGTGGTGATATCCCACTCATAGAAATCGCGATCAATGAAACGGGCGTTTCACTCCAAAAAATACTGGTGACTCATGCTCACCTCGATCATGTGGGTGCGGTGGCAAATCTCGCTGAAAAGTATCAAATCCCCATCCTTGGCCCCCACCGAGACGACCAGTTCTGGATTGATGCTCTCCCCCAACAAGCCGAGATGTTCGATTTTCCCCCAGCCAAGAAGTTCACTCCAGACCACTGGTTGAAACAGGGGGAGCAAATTCAAGTAGGAGAAACAACACTGAATGTTCTGCATTGCCCCGGCCACACGCCAGGCCATATTATTTATTATTCACCTACAGATAAGCTCGCAATCGTGGGAGACGTGCTTTTCGCTGGCTCTATTGGACGCACCGATTTTCCTCAAGGCAATCATGAAAACCTAATCCACTCAATTCAAGAGCGCCTTTTCCCTCTAGGCGATGAAGTTAACTTCATTCCTGGGCATGGGCCAATGTCAAGTTTTGGCCAAGAAAGGCAGAATAATCCTTTTTTGAGAGCCTAAAGGAGCAATCAATTACGCCCATTATTCACACTACAAATAATAGGACTACCCGCTATCCGTGGGTTCACTATCCGCCCCAGGTGTGAGTGGTCATTTTCTATCAATAACGCTTCAAAATCGCTCGCAGGCACAGGAGGGCTAAAATAATACCCTTGATATTCATCACAACCATTCGTCTTTAAGAATTCCAAATGGTCTGATGTCTCAATACCTTCCGCAACAACTCTCAACCGTAAACTTCTTGCCATGGTAATAATCATTCTGGCCAATTCACCGTTTTTTCCTTGGCGATTGATATCTTTTATAAAGGCACGATCCACTTTCAAGGTATCCAGCGGAAGCTGGTCAAGAAAGCTTAAAGATGAATAGCCGATGCCAAAATCATCCATCGAAATTCGAATGCCCATTTTTCTGAAGGTATCCAATATCCGAATGGCCGATTCTACATTATTCATAGTGCAGCTTTCTGTCACCTCCAGGTCTACAAAGCGCGAGGAAATACCGCTATTTTCTAGTGCATTTTGAACCTCATCAACATACCCGTGGTGATGAAATTGTTTAGCAGAAACATTGACACTTACCACGAGATCTGTAAACCCTTTCTTTTGCCATTGAATCGTTTGATTGCAAGCTTCCTTAAGAATCCAACGACCAATTGGCACAATTAATCCTGTCTCTTCGGCAATAGGGATAAAATCAAAGGGCGGCACAAGCCCTTTCTCAGGATGCTTCCATCGAACTAACGCTTCCATCCCCTTTATTTTCCCCGATCTGACACTCACTTTGGGTTGGTAATAAACAACAAGCTGATCTCGCTCTAACGCCTGACGTAGTTCCTTTTCAAGAATAAGAGACTGATGTGCTTTAGATTTCATTTCCGCACTATAGAAACAAAACCTATTGCCACCGCTTTCCTTCGCCTGATACATCGCTAAATCAGCCTGCTTAATCAGTACTTCTTTATCTCTGGATTCTGGTGATGAAATGGTAACGCCGATACTTCCAGTACTTATTAATTCATTGCCCATTATATATTGAGCGTTCGACAAGACATCTATGAGTTTATCCGCAACAATCATAACCGCGTCAGAAGATAATACGCCCTCAATAATAAGCGCAAACTCGTCCCCCCCCAATCTCGCAAGAGTATCTTCTTCTCGTATAACGCTTGCTAACCCCTTGGATACTGACTTTAATAAACCATCACCCACATCATGACCTAAAGAATCATTAATATTTTTAAATCGATCAAGATCAATCAGAAAAATGGCCACTTCACTTTCCCGGCGCCTGGTCACCTTAAGCGCATGATCCATACGATCATAAAATAGAGTCCGGTTTGGAAGCTCGGTAAGGCTATCGTAAAAAGCCTGGTGCTCTACTTGGGCCTGAGCAAGATGTCTTTCTGTAATATCTTGCACAATACCTAGCATACGAACAACTTGGCCTCTCTCATTTTTTATGAGTTCAGCATGCTGATGCACTACTTGAATTTCTCGGTCATCCCGTATGACCCTATGCTCAACACTCAAAGGAACCCCGCGAGTTAATGACTCATGAGTAGAATTCTTGACTTTATCCAGGTCATTCTGATGAACACGTTCTAAGAAATTTTCATATTTTTTGCCAAATTTCCCGGGTCTTACTGATAATATCTCAAAGACTTCTTTTGACCAGAACAAATTATCTGCCACAATATCCCAGTCCCAGTAGCCTAACTTAGCAACTTTATGAGCGTGTGCTAGACGAAGCTGATTTCGGTAAAGTTCAAGGTTTGTTTCCCGCGTTTTTAAGCCATAACGAATTCGCTGCATAAAAATTGGCATATTGACAGGCTTAACAATAAAATCAGTAGCACCGGCATCAAAGGACTTTTCAATCGATGTTATATCATCAAGCTCAGTAAGCATTAATATGGGCACATTGAGCTGATGTTCATGCTTTCTGATCGCAGCACAACTTTCATAGCCATCCATTCCGGGAATAATCACTTCCATTACAATCATACTGGGTAAATGTTCTACAGCCAGACCTAGCGCTTGAGAACCATCTTCTGCACTGATGACATCGTAACCTTCAGCTTGCAATGCATCCACAATATCGCCACGCTCCAGCAAACTATCACTGACGACTAAAATAAGTGGCCGCTCACGCTCCAAAAGCTTATTTCTCATTTTATTATGCTCGCTTTATCGCTCATGAATAACTCCCTTTCGCACAACCCACAACTTACTTTAGTCCGAATTCCTTTACATAAAACGTAATGAATACCGGTTCTATCGACAAATGCCTAAAGATCTTTAACCTAGAAGACTGTCGGATTATGGAGAATAGATCTGCATGGCGGATCAAAAACTTGCGTGGATTTTCGAGACTCAACTGAGGTTAATAATTGCTGTGTGGAAAAAACTAAAAAGAGAACATCATTAAAAAAATAGCTTTTCTAAAATAACAACGTTTACCGCTTTAGCTCCTCTATGACCCACAGAAAGCAGGTCATATTACTCAACAGATAGGGGTGTTTAAATAGATTGCTTGCGGATTAAGCTACCGGAGTAAGCCAGTCATTGTATTTTTCAAGGCGTCCGTGGACTGCATCAAAATACAGGGTTTGTAACTTCTCGGTAATCGGGCCGCGACTGCCGTTACCGATACTGCGATTATCGACCTCACGAATAGGCGTCACCTCTGCTGCAGTGCCGCTAAAAAATGCCTCATCAGCAATATACACTTCATCACGGGTGATACGTTTCTCTCGAATCTCTATACCGATATCTGCGGCTAATTGAAACAATGTTTTGCGTGTAATCCCATCCAAGGCAGAGGTAAGGTCTGGCGTAAAAATAATGCCATCACGCACGATAAAAATATTTTCACCGCTTCCTTCGGCCACATAACCTTCATTGTCTAATAACATCGCCTCGTCATAACCATCAGTCAATGCTTCTTGCAATGCCAACATAGAATTAATGTAGTTACCATTCGCCTTAGCCTTACACATCGTTATGTTAACGTGATGGCGAGTGTAGGAGGATGTCTTGATACGAATCCCATTCTCCAAATTTTCCGCACCAAGATAAGCACCCCATTCCCACGCTGCAACCATACAATGAACCTTCAGGTTATCTGCACGTAAACCCATCCCCTCAGACCCATAAAAACACATGGGCCGGATGTAGGCAGATTGCAAGTTATTCTCCCGCACGACCTTACACTGCACATCGTTTAACGTTGCCTTATCGTAGGGCACTGGCATACGCAGAATTTTGCCTGAGTTCATCAAGCGAGTACTGTGATCTTCAAGGCGAAAAATAGCCGTACCCTGATTCGCAGCATAGGCACGCACACCTTCAAACACACCCATGCCATAATGCAGCGTGTGGGTTAAAACATGCACTTTGGCTTCGCGCCAAGGTAGCATTTCACCATCGAGCCAGATCAGGCCATCACGATCAGCCATGGACATTTCATCGTCTCCAATTCGTTAATAATTTAAAAAGTAGGCATTACTTGCGCCAAACAATAACAAACACCCTAACAACAACTAAATCACATATTCCATTGCTACATTACCGCTATTCCATTAATAGTTTTTGCCAACATTGTTGGACAAACATGCGTTCGTCACGAAACGCACTCCCCTGCACCTCAACGGATATACCCAATAACAAACGCCGATGAATCTCATCTCGCATTTGTTGATAGATGCGCACAAGCGGCCGCATTGTTTCAGCACTCGCAACTCCATAGTTTACTATCTCTTCAAGAATACGTGTGTTATCTGTCCAACGACAAAGCTGCGGGTACCGATCAGCATGCAGTAAAACGAGGTATTGCACCATAAATTCAATATCGGTAATACCTCCTGGAGATTTCTTTAAATTAAATCCTCCCATAGAACTAGCACCCGCCCCTTTCCACATTTTCTCACGCATTCCACGAACGTCGGTTGCAAGATTTTTAGCATCACGTTTTCGACACAAAACATCGTTGCGAATGCCTATGAACTGATCTGCAAGCACGCTTGCTCCCGCTATAGGCCGTGCCCGTACCAAAGCTTGCTGCTCCCAAGCCCATGCACTCTCGCGCTGATATTGCTTAAACGCCTGTAAACTGGTGACCATGAGGCCAGAACGACCGCTAGGTCTCAGCCTCATATCAATCTCATACAACGCCCCCGCCGGTGTCAACACAGAGAGTAAATGGATAATACGCTGAGCCAAACGCGTAAAAAAGACCCTATTAGCAACGCTTTTTTCCCCACGGGTCATTTGCTCAAAACCCTGTGAACCGTGGATAAACACGAGATCCAGATCCGAACCATAACTCAGCTCAATGCCACCCAACTTGCCATACGCAACAATAATAAAGCCGGCAGGCAGTCTCTTTCCATTCTGATAATATTCCGGCTCACCATAACGAATAACAAGCGCCTCCCACGCTGTTTCGAACACTTTTTCCAAGATTACTTCAGCCAGCCAGGTAAGATGGTCACTTACGCTGGTCACCGGTAAGGCACCTACAATATCTGCAGCGGCTATCCGCAATGTTTGCGCCTGCTTGAAATAGCGCAGACGATCCATCACCTGCTCTTGATCCCCCAGTTCGAGACGGGAAAACTCGCGTGCTAACTCAGCCTGTAAATGCTCACGGTCAGGAGGAGAATACAACGCATTGGGATCGATCAATTCATCCAACAAAATAGGATAGCGGGCCAGATATTCCGTAAGCCAAGGACTGGCGGCGCATAAACGAATCAACTGTGATAACACCATCGGCTGCTCACCCAATAAAGACAAGTAAGCGGTGCGGCCCGCGACGCTGGTAAGCAAATCCAATAAACGGCGCAGCACAGACCCAGCCTGCTCATACTCGCTGACCGCCGATAACAACAGTGGCATTAATCGATCAAGTCTTTGCCGGCCTTGCACCCTCAAACTTAGGATACGACGATCCTTTGCAAATGCCTGCAATGCCATAAAGCTGAGCTCAGATTCGGCAAAGCCAAGTTCTTGAAGGACATTCACATGATCGAGATTTTTATCGTTAATGAGTCGCCACACAACAGCAAACCGTGCCTGCTGTGTATCACCAGAGGGTTCCTCCAATTGCGGCGCTGCAAAAACCTGCTGAAAATGCCCACTCACACGCTGCCGGTGGCCCTCAAGATCCACATAAAACGCCGTCCAGTCTTGATATCCAAGGCTACTAGCCAATCGGCATCGATCCGTTTCATTCTCCGGTAAGCGATGAACTTGCCGATCATCCATCATTTGCAGATGATTCTCTGCGCGACGCAAAAAACGATACGCCTCCACTAATTCATCGACAATGTACTCAGGTAGTAACTCTCGCTCCCATAGGTATTTCAACACCGGTTGCAAACTGCTGCGACGCAAATGCCGATCGCGGCCACCGTGAATTAATTGGAATAACTGAGCAATAAATTCAATTTCGCGAATGCCACCCGGCCCCAGTTTAAGATGCTCATCGAATCCCTTACGCGCCGCCTCTTGGCTGATCAGCATTTTCATCTCACGTAATGATTCAATCGATCCATAATCAAGATAACGCCGGTAAATAAAGCCTCGCAACCGCGCTAACAACGCCTCCCCTGCCACGTTATCACCCGCTATTACCCGCGCCTTAATCAATGCGTAACGCTCCCATTCGCGGCCGTGAATTTGATAGTAATCTTCCATCGCATCAAATGAAGTGGCCAATGCACCACTGTCACCAAAAGGGCGAAGGCGCATGTCAACACGAAACACAAAGCCATCTACAGTAGGCGTATTCAATACCTTAATTAAACGTTGGCCCAACAACTTAAAAAAGGATTCAGTACCTATCGCATGCGAGCCATTGGTACTGCCCTTGGAAACAAAAGCAAATATCAAATCAATATCAGATGAAAAATTTAATTCCCGCCCACCTAACTTACCCAAGCCTAATACCACCAACCGCTGCGGATCACCTATTTCATCTAAAGGAGTTCCAGCAGGGAGCCCACACTGCTCAACATACAACCAATCGAGTGCCTGACCGGTTAAACCGTCTGCTAAATCAGACGTTGCCCGCAGGGTTTCATCCAAATCCGCTAGACCCCGTAAATCCCTCCATGCAATAGAGATCATCACTTCATTACGCACCTCCCGCAAACAGCGCATAAGCGCGGCTTCATCAGCAATATCGGCAAACACCTCGCTCAAATACGCCATAAACAATGCTGTATCGTGCCTTTTTTGCAAGCGCCCCGAACACCAGATTCGTTCAAACTCTGCGGGATGACGCAGACAATAACGGGCAAAATAATCACTGCAAGCCCAAACCCACTGGATTAAACGCTGATCTTCGGCATCGATAGAAGTAAAAAATGGAGCAGCCTCAATCAATCCAAGCCATTGCTGTTCAATATGCTCACACATAGAAGGCATACAGGAAAACAAAGGATGAGAGGCAGAAGGCATACACTAAAACCTAGTATTAAGTGATTCGATTATACGCTTTCAGACAAGTTATCGGATGAGTAAAAAAACAGAACATGTTTTAAATGATCGCTACACTAGAATCTACTACCCCCCATCGCTCATTGATCTGTATCGCAAAAAGCGTCATACTATGTTGATATTATTGCAATTATACTGATCGCAAAGAGATACCCAGGGACAATAACAAGCCGCAACAAAATACGGTAACCCTTGCCTTCATATACAGACCAAGATTCCAACACCTATTATTATTTTCTGATGAGATTTATACGCCAAATATATCGATTTAGTGCAATGCTACTTTTTGTATTGCTTGGCGTCACGTTAACACTGCTGGTCTCCCCGCCTTGGAAAGACGGGCAACCCGGAGCATTACATAAAACATTGCGTCAATGGTGGTTTAAGCAAGCTTGCCGAATTATTGGACTTCGCCTTCATATCATCGGAAAGGAGTCTCCTAAACCCGCCCTGTGGGTAGCCAATCATATTTCCTGGCTGGACATTCCCCTCATCGGCGGGAGTGGAAACGTAGGTTTTTTGTCCAAGGCAGAGATACGGCAGTGGCCCGTCATTGGTTGGCTAGCTGAGAAATCAGGCACGTTGTTTATTGATCGAGGTGGAAAGAATGCCTCAAAGAATGCTTCTGAGAAAATCTCTCAACGAATCGTTGGGGGGGGCAATGTTTTGATTTTCCCTGAAGCGACAACAACGGATGGCCAAGAAGTAAAACGTTTTCATCCCCGCCTTTTTGCCTCAGCGATTGATTATGGACTCAACATCCAGCCGGTCGCCATACGATACTTGGATAAGAAGGGACAACGCCACCTAAAAACCCCATTTGTTGATCACGAGGCTTTCATACCCAACCTATTAAGAATCGTGGGAGAGCCCTGGATAACCGCTGAAGTCACTTTTCTGCCAATCATCGAACCCAAAGGATTCTCTCAGAGAGGACAACTGGCTGAACTCGCACAGAAACGAATCAATAGCGTGATTACCCGACAAGAAATAGGCACTCAAACCGATGAGCCACCAAACTTATCCTCTAAATAATCCGGCCAATCACTTTGCTCATCGCTGGATGGAGAATAAACTGACGGATTCCTTGCCTGCTTTAAATGATAGAGCTTTTCTGCAAGGGCAATACGGACAACCTCCTGACGATCTCGATAAAGCCCCTGCTCTATCAATCCATCAATTTCCTTAAGCAAATCCTTATCTAAGGAAATTATAACGCTCTTTTCTTTCATAACCACATCCCATTCAATCAATAAGTTTTTGCTCTATCAACTCGCTTTCATAGCCTTTGGGAAGCCAGTTATTCCGTCATACCGTTCCCCTCGCAGCGTTATCCAACATAAGCATGTGGGTAACTCTGCGTAGCACCCAAAAGATGGGGCGATTCAGGATTTCAACCAAAATAATCCGGTGAATTACCCTCCTTCCATTTGATATTACAACCAAGGCTTGCAATTTGATCGGGGCCAGGAATTTCTCCGTTTAAGACAGTATTTGCAGCAGCGCGCATATCGGCACCCGTGATTGGAGAATCATTTTTGGGTCGGGCGCTATCAAATTGTCCACGATAAACCAGCGTGTGCTCTTTATCGAAAAGAAAATAATCCGGCGTACAAGCAGCCTGATACGCCTTAGCGATATCCTGTGACTCATCGAACAAATAAGGAAAAGAAAAGCCCTTTTGTTTAGCCAACTCAGCCATTTTTTCGGGGCTATCATCAGGATAGTTTTCTACATCATTCGCATTAATAGCAATCGTCTCCAATCCCTTCTCTTTGTACTCCCGTGTGAATTCGGTAAACGCATCGAGAATATGCAATACATAAGGGCAATGGTTGCAAACGAACGCAATCAGAATCGGCTTTCCTGCGTAATCATTCAGAGAGATACTCTTTCCCGTGAGCGGCTCAGGTAATGTAAAAGCGGGCGCTGAAGTACCCAATTCCAGCATGGTTGAGGCTGTACTGACCATATTAATGGCTCCTGTGAGTTTTTATGTAGTGAGGCCTTTACACAAAACAGATGACGGATAAAAGACCCTAAATTATACGGAGTAAGAGAATTCATGGGAGATCTCCACATCCCCGGTAAGTGTACGATGAATGGGGCAGCGCTTGGCAATCGCTCGCATACGTTTAAGCTGGGGTTCATCAAGATCACCGCTGACCGTAATACCCACATGGATACGCGCCGGCTTATCTTTCTCTGGAGGATCGCGTTTAAGCAGCACGCTGATCTCCTCCACTGGCAAACCCTTGTGCTCGGCATACATACGCAAGGTCATGCTCACACAACCGCCCAGCGCTGCGAGCAAGAGTTCTGATGGTTTGGGGCCTTTGTCTTTACCCCCTTTAGGCACAGGCTCGTCAATCACCATACGATGGTGATGCGTAATGACTTCATTCGCATATGCCCCACCCAATTCGCGAACAAATACTTCCCCTGGCGACACTTTAGACATTGATGTCGTCATCCGTTATGACCTTTAAAACTGTATGCGGATACCCAAATGTATATTTTCATCAAGATCATGATCGTCCTCTTTTTCATCTCGGCCTTCCACAAAATCAACAGCGGTTAACCGATAACCAATAAACGCCGCAGCACTGGGTAAAATATCAATAGAAAAGCGCAACCGTAGATCAAGCAACTGATCTGCATCCTGAAATGAAGTAATGCCCGGTGCAAAATAAAGTTCAGCTCCCAATATCATCGGCATATTGCCAGGAATATGGTATTGGGTAGTGCCTCCTAAAGCCAACGCAGACACGTCGGAATTCGGCTGATCAATTGACGCATAATACAGTTTTCCGCCTAAACCAAAAGTGAACGGTTGCTCGCCCGCAGGGACACCGTAAGCCAACATTCCCAAGCTCCCCATCACGTCACTGTCTTCGTTGAAAAACAAACCTAAAAGCAAATCAGCACCGCCCGCACCCACTGATCCTGAGTCCGCTGTTAACTCAAAACTGGCGGTTTCCGCACTGAGCGCAATATCAAAATCTGTCGCCTGAGAAGAAGACATTACACCTAAAAGCACTGCGGCAATCAATAAATGCCAAAACTGCATCAATTTCTCCTGAAATTATTCGAGATGGGGTTCCCCGCTTAGGCGCATATTTTGGTGCAGAACGATAGGAATCACAAGGTCTTGTGGTTCCTATCACTTCTTCTACATCTTGGGAAGCTGTAGATCCCGTTTATCACGCCAACGCTGACTCCACATCTTTGATAAATAACGCCCTCCACTGTCACCCAGCGTCGTCACTATCGTGTGGCCTGGCCCCATCATCCGAGCAACTTCAACCGCAGCGGCCACGTTCAAAGCTGAAGACCCTCCCAGAAAGAGACCGGCTTCATGTAATAAATACTCACCCATCGCGATACATTCAAGATCATCAATCATGATCGCATCATCAATTTCCACGCCTTGCAGGTTACGCGTTACACGAGCATTGCCGATACCCTCAGTAAACGAGTTTTCGCCAATGACCATCACTTCACCCGTCTTAACATAACTGAACATGCCACTGCCGGTAGGATCAGCCAACCAAATGGTAATATCTGGTTTTTTCTCTTTTAGAAACAGCGATACTCCAGCCAAGGTGCCGCCCGTTCCTGTTGCCGCAACAAAGGCATCGATATGTCCATTGGTTTCATTCCAAATTTCCGGGCCAGTTGTTTCATAATGCGCAAGCCGGTTGGCGGTATTATCAAACTGGTTAGTCCACACGGCGTTTTCGGTTTCTTCGGCCAACCTCTCAGACACTCGAATGTAATTATTTTCATCACCATAAGGGACTTCGGGCACAAGGCGGACACCCGCTCCCCAGGCACGTAGAAACTCAATCTTCTCCTGCGACTGTGTTTCCGGAATAACAAATAGACTACGGTACCCCATGGCATTGCAAACCATCGCCAGACTGATACCGGTATTCCCCGCTGTGCCCTCAATAACCATACCTTCGGTCTTCAAATCACCGCGCTCAATCGCGTCGTGAACCAGATAGAGTGCGGCACGATCCTTTACTGAGCCTCCTGGGTTTAGATATTCGGATTTGCCAAGAATCTCGCACCCTGTTAATTCACACAGTGTATGCAATCGAATTAAAGGTGTGTTTCCGATCGTACAGCAAACGCCTTCACAAACATCCATTGGCTCTCCTTAAATTTTTAGATTTATTATAAATCACTGATTTCCAGTTACTGCTCTAAAGACTTGGGGTCAAAAAAGGCAACATCATGTCTGCAACCTCATCAGTCCCCGTAGGTTCCACATGCTCCTCACAAGAAACGTCTAACAGTTGCTTTAATGTACCACTAAACCCTCCAGACTGTAGCTGTTGAAGAGAAATGGTCTCAAAGGGTGTCGATTGACGCAACCAGGCTTCCAAGTAAGGTGTTTCTGCCCACCCCTCTCGGGCAATATTCAGCACCGGCGTTCCGCAACAAGCCGCTTCGGTAAATGCCCCATAACCCGGCTTAGTAACAAAAACATCGGCTGAACAGACAAGATCCCGAAAACAGATGTTCAACACGTCCTGATTATGGACATCTGGCCGAGCTATCCAATCACTTTGATCAACCAACCAATGCACACCTTTAATGCTTGGCCAGTTCTTATTGGCTATCGTAGAGGAAATCCCTCCAAGCCCTACCACAACTAATCGTGATGCCGAAGAAAGGTCAAGCGCTTGAATAATATCGTCACGACAATTCTTTCCAGGCGCAACAACAGGCCCCACGGTACAGCGATTAGGCAACCATTCCATGGGAATACTCGGCTCGGGCTGAATAAACCAACGTGCAGAGGAATAACAATGGCGCATCACCTTCAACGGCTCAGATAACGCGATTTCCGCCTGCGGATGCGTCAACAAAATATCCACCCAATTTAATGAACAAAATGCCATCGCTGGGATACCTAGCGACTCTGCTGCCGCCAAAGGCAAATAAGGTACGTCCGCCAATAGCAAGTCCGGCTTATCTCTCTCAAAAACACCCGATTGAATCGATAACAACTCATCCCAACAGGCATGGAAATCCCGATAGGCCTGAAACGCTTCATCCCATAAAATCTCCGTGGGCCCGGCCATTGGCAATACAACATCCGGCGTGAAACGTATGAGCTTAAACGGCCAATGAATACGGCTTTGTAACTTTTGCTCGGGAAGATCGCTCTGCAAGCTTAAACGTAACCCGGGAATACGCTTAAACAAAGCATTAATAATAGGAGAAACTTGGGCAAGATGGCCAAACCCATGGGAAGAAAGCGCAACAAAGAGATGAGGCATAATGAGCTTGTTACCAAAGTGTCTATCTTGCCATACAGTCCGCACCCAAAAAATGCTGAATGAAGCAAAACCCCCGTTAACTGATAGGCCTGATATTATGTATCCTCTACTTCTTCGTCGGTTTTGTTATCATTCAGCCGGTTATACAACCTAAACCAGCATACGCTATCTGTTACGTTACTAAAAAATCGCGGGAAGACTTTATGCCATCTGATACCCATTTCAACACATTGCAAAAAGTGGGCAATATCATGGTCGATGGCTTTCACTACCTTGCCTTGTTCGTCATTGGTGCCACCATCGTGTGGTCAGCGACTTATGAATACCTACACATCATGGATCAAGGCTACGCCGGTTTGAAAGACATTCTGCTACTGTTTATTTACCTGGAATTAGGTGCCATGGTGGGAATCTATTTCAAGACCCACCGCCTGCCCGTACAGTTTCTGATCTATATCGCCATTACTGCCCTTTCGCGTCATTTGGTCATCGATGTACAAAAAGTTTCTGATAACTTTCATTTATATTTATTGCTCAGCATTACCTTCGCTATTATCCTTCTCAGTATCGCTGTTCTAATTCTGAGCTACTCAACTCGACGCTTCGGTCGCCCCGAGGATGGCACTTAAGTTCAGCGTCCGAAATTAATACTAACTCTGCACACTATGTTTCTTCGTCGTAAACACGCTCGTCGCCATCCCCTGTTCAGCTTTTTAATTCAGATCCTCATATTCCTGGCCTTATACTTTGCATTTCGTGCCTGGACTCAACGCGAGATGGTCAATGGCCCCGCGCCTGATATCGCTGCAATAACCATAAGCGGCGAATCGGTATCGTTACGCCAATACAGAGGGGAACCCCTACTACTCCACTTCTGGGCCAGTTGGTGCAAAATCTGTCAGTTTGAGCGAAGCACCATCACCAACATTGACAAAAATTGGCCCGTACTCACCGTCGCCATGCAGTCGGGGAATAAAGAGGAGGTCACCACTTTTATGGAAAAGCACCACCTAAAATGGACAACGCTGGTCGATGAATCTGGCGAACTCACGAAACGGTATGGTGTTCCAGGCGTTCCTGCAAGTTTTATCATCGACAGCTCTGGGAGCATCCGCTTTAAAGAAATGGGATACACTACAAGCTGGGGTCTTAAATTCCGATTATGGCTAACGAAGTTCATATCAACAGACTCATGACTCACGGAGTATCCGGCATCATAGGAGTATCCGGCATCATAAAAGTATTCTTCTACACTAGAGCATCTCTATTAATTCTGGACTCAAGATACCAATCCATGAATAAATAGAGATGCCCACTACTCCAATACCGCTTTATCAATGAAAAACTATACTCATAAAATTAAAGACGAACTCTTCACAATTGCAATATTTATAGCCTTTATCTGGGGTATTTTTTTCCTCGATCAGTTTCTACCAATAGAAAGATTAGGATTAATTCCAAGGAACATTGGTGGACTAACAGGCATTATTAGCATGCCTTTTTTACACGGCAATCTATCCCACCTTATGAGCAACACACTGCCACTGATCATTTTACTTGCCTTACTCGCTGGTTCTCGGGCAGACAGCAAAAGCATTGTCTCTCTCATTATTGTGCTAGGTGGGGTGCTTCTTTGGTTATTTGGACGAGGCGATAGCATTCACATTGGGGCAAGCTTATTAGTGTTTGGCTTAGTATCTTTTCTAATCGTTTCCGGATTAATTGAAAAACGTATACTACCACTCGCGATTAGTATTCTTGTCGCATTTATCTATGGAGGTACATTGCTATCGGGTGTGCTTCCATGGCAGCCCGGTATCTCGTGGGATGGGCATTTATTTGGCGCAGTCGCAGGCGCATCAGTGGCCTACGGATTAGTAAAACGGAGTTACACACCTCGTAGGTGAATTCTCCTGAAATACCTGTATAGGTATACAAGCTATACGAAACCAGGCGGCTTTACATTGCCAAACGATTAATAAGATTTTGCTCCGGCAGTGTGGTAGAAAGTAAATTAGAAATACGACTATGATCGCCAGGTGCATCTTGATGAAAAATAACCAAAGGGATCAGCAACGTATTTGGCCAAGATATTTCTAGTATGCGGCTCAACCAATCAACCCGTTGCTCTTCACTTTTTGTCGCCATCAATGCTTCAACATTAAACGCTACAACGCCCTTTTCCTGTGTTTTTTTGCGTAATGTTGCGGTTAGCTCATCCAAACTTAATGTCCCTGCCGCTGGCCCTAGCGGAGCCATTTTATCCTTCCGGTAGTCATAAAATTTCAGGTTAAAGTGGCTAGCCAAAGACTGGACTAAATCAGGCCGATACTCCGGCATAAACACTAAAAAGCATTGTTCAGACGGATGCTCCTCCAAGTTAGAGGCAATGGGTGTCTGCCAATCGGAAAGCAAAGAGGGGGAATTATTCATCGTTAGCAACTACTCCAAAACCTGAAAAAGATTCTTATTGTGATTCACTTTAGTGCATATTTGACAAAGAGGATCCGAGGCTAAACAGTGCTTAACAGGTAAATGAAAAGGTACATGGCAAGAAGCACATTTCTTTTCGACAAGCGGTAACTGGTTCTGTACTTGAGCCACCCAAGTCTCCACCTGAATCGCTGCTTGATCACACGCATCAGTACAAATTCCACACCCCGTACAATGTTGGGATTGGATTGAATAATGAATATCATCATCCGTCATCAAAGTTATTGCGGTATGCGGGCACAACTGGGCGCAGGCATCGCAGCCATTACACTTAAGCGAATCAATGTGGACAACGTAAGGTTGGATATCTTTTTCGTTAAGTGGTGGAAGCAGTTCACCCACAGGGATAAACTCCGCTTTTTCAACATCGTGCAAACGACTGTAGCGCATACCCTTATCTACCACGTCCGCGACAGAGTGGCGCAAAAAGTTTCGCCGGGTAACGGCCTCTTGTGGCTCAAGCGTCTTAATCGTCTGTTGAATACGTTGCCATTTCTGTTCGGACAAATGCTTAAATTTTAGAGGTGTTAACCCCCGCTGCTCTAACATAACATTCAGTGCATTAACCCGCTTATTGATCGCAGTTCCCTCACCACGAGGGCATTGATCGCACTCACCAGTACTGATAAAAAGATACCGACATCCCTGCCGATAAAGCGCAAGTAGGTTATGTAATCCGAGGGCATGCACGCAGGGGATAACATCAGCTAAAGTGGATTCGGTCTTATCACAAGCCAGCAATGCCAGAGTGCGATCTTGCCAATGGCCCACCAGCGGCTCGTGATGGTGAAGAATAGCGCCTTCGGTACAAACGGCTGCACATAAACCGCAGCCGTCACACGCTTCAGAATTGATGCCTAACTGCTCATCATCCAGCAGCCAGGCATCTTTGGGACATACTTCAACACAGGATCGACAACTCGCATTCTCGATATGACTGTGGACACAGCGCTCACCGAGGATCTCCGGAAGACGTAATGTCTGCGCAGCCTGCTCAATGAAGTCTTGAAGCATGCTCCGTCATACCATTACTGTGACAATATCCAAGTCACCAGGGTCTTAAGCTCTTCATCAGAAACTGAAGGGTTAGGTGGCATAGGGATTTCACCCCAAACGCCTTTTCCACCGGCTTTAACTTTTGCAACCAGCGCATCAACCGCACCTGCATCGCCTTTATACTTTGCGGCCACATCTTTGTAGGCAGGCCCAACAACTTTAGTATCGACCTTGTGGCAAGCCATGCAGCCCTTTGCAGTGGCTAGCGCTTCATCGGCAAAAGAGGGGGTTGCAGACATCGCAAACAATAGTGATGTTGCTGCCAGTGTAGTTATACGAAATTTCATGTAAGTTTTCTCCTCACTCATTAATAAAAAGTACTACAGGCGATCTACCATGATGGCGACGCACCCGGGATATATTGCATGGGAACGAGCGGAATGTCTTCATTCTGCTTCATCATTTCCTCGATTTCTTCCTCTGTTGGACGTGGTTGATCTAAGATAAGCGCCAACAAATCACGCAATTCTTCGCAATATAGATGAGTCAATAAGGCAAGACCGGCATAAAAACCATTTTCACAACGCGGTGCCACACGCTCGGCAAATGGCCCAAGCCAGCGAAGCAAATGAAGGTCAAGAAAACTAGCAGCCTCTTGAAGCGTCTTACCTTCCTCTGCGGCCCTATCCATTAAATACGCCATAAACTCTAGCTCATTCACCAGATGGTCATCCGCTAAAATGTGCCAATTAGCTGCCTCAAGCCCATGTTTTTTATAGATTTCTCGTACTTGAAACATGGGTTCTTGCATGACTAAGCCCTCTTCATCCAACCAAACGGATTCATGCGGCGAAACGCCATAGGTTTTATTTAGATAAATCGCGGCGTAATCGGCCGCTAAATCATCAATAAGCGACTGCGGCGGTTCTTTCGGCCAGGCATTAACCTCCAAAATAAGGTGCTCAACCACTGTGGTGGCTTTATCATCTTTAAGCTTAAGCCCTAATTGGCCAGGAAAGTCCATGGCCTTGAGGGCTTCCATCGCCGCTTGATCCAACTCAAGCCGGTGGAGCTTAGCCAGTAAAGCAAGATCTTCAGCAACTGCGCCACAAAACTGCCCAAGCAACGGTGAGTTATCATCGTTAGACTGCAACGCTTCTGCCGTACTCACGAAGCAGCGTCCTTAGACGATGCGTCCTTAGCAGCAACCCCACCCTTACTGTGCGCGACAAAAACAATTGAGGGCTTAGTCAATTCAGGATTGGCAAAATTCTTCACCTGACTGACCGCCTTCTCATGTGGCGCAATCGCTTTAGTCTCATAGGTGCCTTTGCGCAATTCATCAATAGGGCCAATATCCAAAACACGCATCATGCAGGCCATGACACAATACGGCTTACGACCCGCCTCGATTTCATCAACACACATGTTGCATTTTTTTACTAACTCGTCACTGGGATCATACTGCGGCGCTCCGTAGGGACACGCAGCCTCGCAGCGGCGGCAACCGATACATAAGGTTGAATCAATATCCACGATGCCATCTTTCTTGCGTTTGAAAATCGCCCCGGTTGGGCAGGTTGGTAAACACGCTGGCTCCGCACAATGATTGCAAGAGACATTCACCTTATAGGCATAAACGTCAGGATACGTACCGCCTTCAACGTACATGACACGCCGAAACCTTGGCCCGGCCGCAAGACCATTTTTATCCTTACAGGCTATCTCGCAAGCACGGCAACCAATACAGTCAGTATTATGGTGGATAAAACCAAGCTGCATGTCGGGGACAACGGGCGTATAGACTTCTTTCTTGCGGCGTTTGACCGCAGTCTTGATTTTCTCTTTGTCGATCTGTGGATTAGCCATTCTTAGATCTCCTCTGGTGATTACATGTCACGACGGAACACATGACTACGAGACGTTGCTATCTGATCCCAGCCAGGTTTGTGCTCAAGGTCGGTCTTTTTGATATTTGCCAGTACGGTGTTGTAAGTAAAGGCACCTGCGGGACTGGGGTTGTCTAAGGTCAGCATGTCAGCATTGCCTGAGCGATCAATGCCATTTTCATCCAGATCCAGCCAAGCGCCTTCATGCAACACTAGCACTCCCGGCATACACCGCTCGCTCACATAGGTCGGCACGACAACCGTGCCACGATCATTCCAGACTTCCACGACATCTCCCGTCTTAATACCCATTTTTTTTGCGTCGCTGGCATTCATCATGACCTCCTGCTCATAGGTCTCGCGCAGCCAGGGGATGTTATTGAAGATAGAATGCGTCCTCCAGCGCGGGTGAGGAGAAATCATATGGAAAGGAAATTTGGCCGTCTTCGGACTATTCAGCGATTCCCAAGGCTCAATCCATTTAGGAATTGAGGGAATATGGTAGCCGTACTTAGTACGCTTCCAGTCATCAATTTGCGCCAATTCCGTACAAAGGATTTCAATCTTGCCGGATGGCGTCTGGAAAGGAGTCCCTTTTTCAATTTGATCACGAAAAGCAACGTGTGGCTCATCAAATTTAAACTTATAAATGCCGTGCTTTTTAAAGTCTTCCCAAGACATCGTGACACCTTGATGCTCTTGAACCTTGTGCCACCACTCCTGTAAATACGCCTCGTCCACGGCCTCATTATCATTAAAATAATTACGAGTAGCCTTTGGGTTATAGGTACGCCCCATTTGCTCTCCGCCTAACCGATACGCCAGTTCAGTAAAAACCTGAAAATCCGTCTTACTCTCACCTAGCGGCTCAATAACCTTAGGCCGATGGATATAGTAATGCCCCTTGTACCATGGCAACGCGACATCATGGCGCTCAAAGTGTGTCGCAATGGGGAACAACACGTCTGCATATAAGCCGGAAGGTGTGATCGTTGAGTCCATGCAGACCACAAAATCCAATTTATCCATTGCCTTGATTTCTTTATTGATATTGGTCAGTTGATTAAACCAATCAGAACCTTGCCAGAAAATGGCCCGGATATTAGGCACAACGCCATCGAGATTATCGCTACGCGGCCATAAGCCCGCCTCTTCACGTGTGACATTGGGGTAGTTCAATACGATATGTGCCCACCGATCAGACTTAATCGCTGCCCACCATTTGTTGGCGTATTCGTCATAAGGATAAGCCACACCTTCTGCGTGAAAGGCTTTACCTACGCCCTCAGCACATCCCCCCAGTTTACCAATATTGCCTGTCATTGCCTGTAAAGCGGCACCCATGCGGCTATATTGCTCTCCATATGCATTACGACCCGGCGACCAACTCGCTTTAAGCGCTGCGGGCTTAGTGCTGGCATACATATCCGCCAGTTTCTTGATATCTTCAACCTTAACGCCGCAAATCTCAGAAGCCCACTCAGGTGTCTTGGCTTGGCCATCATATTTACCAAGAATGTAGTCTTTAAAATTCTCCTTGCCATTTATCGAGTTTTGAGCCCAATCAGGCATAGTCCCTGCATCCATTCCCAGGGTGAACTTATCGATAAAGTCCTGATCGTGCAGGTTTTCGGTAAAAATGTAATGCGCCATGCCAGCCATCATGGCAGCATCCGTGTTGGGTTTGATGGGGATCCACCACGCATCATAAGCGGACGCAGAATCAGTGTACTGAGGATCAACTAGCACAAACTTACAGCCACGCTGCTTGGCCATCCGCATATAGTAGAACGTGTTGCCACCATGAAAAGTGTAGGCTGGATTCCAGCCCCACATAATAATTAACTTGGAGTGCGCAAATGCATCGTCTTCGTTACCATCTTGAATCGTGCCATACGTCCACCGTGAACTTGTGGTGGTACCCTGGTAAGAAGGCACAGACCAAGAGTTCGTACGACAACCAAACACCCCTAAAAACCGTCCTAATAGTCCTTCGACCTGATCCGACTTGTGTAAGACCCCATAAGAGGCTCCCGCATAACTCTGATCCAGTATTGCCTGGGGGCCATACTGTTGCTTGATTTTGATCATTTTTTCGGCGACCAAGTTCAAAGCTTCATCCCACGAAGCGCGCCTGAACTTTCCCTCGCCCCGCTTACCCACTCGAATCATGGGATATAATAGACGTTCCGCCGAATACAACCTGGCACGGTACGAGCGACCGCGTAAACAGGCGCGAACCTGAGGCTCCTCCTCGGTGTCCTTGCCGAAGTGGCCATCTTTTTGATAACTACCATCATCCGTTGATAAGCGCACAATGACGTCACCTTTCTTATGCGCTACCAGCATATGCCGCGAACCACAGTTATGCGCACAACTCGTAACAACCGTTTCTAGCTCATCGTCTTTGGGGTAGGGTTCATAAGCAAACGCCTTGGCCTCTTTGGATTTAACCAAGCCGCCCAAACCTACCACTGCAGCGGAACCAACTGCCGACGTCTTGAGAAACGTCCTTCGATTCATATTCAAAGAGGACTTAAGGATTTTATCAATATTCTTGGTAGTCATTATTTATCTCCGCTAGGCGTGACCGCAAAACGCGGATCAGATTCAGTGGGGCGATCTTTAGCCCAATCAGGGATTTCTTTTGCCATACCGGGCCATTCATGACGCGGATAAGGGAAACCGATGCGATACCAAGCTCGTCCACCGTGGCAGCCGTAGCAATAATCACCGCTTTCCTGACCAGCTTTCTCGATTTCTTCGGCATTGAGAAAATTAACCTTGTGGCGGTTCGTGCGGAAAGCCGCGTGACAAGTGAGGCAATTATTTGCAAACATCTCTCTAGATTCAGGCCAAGATCCAGGCAATCCCGTCATAATTTTGTAATTAAACTGGCCATGACACATCAAACAAGTATTGGGATCCACCATCTTACGAAGCGTTAGACCTTCCTGCGCAGTTGCAGATGATCCCGGGTTCTCATCTCGCAAATCATTACCCTGATGACACGTATTACACTTCAGCTTCATCAGACGTTTCGCCATGGGTGTCACTAAATGCCGACGATGAAACGTTTCCTGATCACCTTTATAGCTCTCTAGCGTCTCGTACCACGCTAGAGCATCGCTCGCTTTAACACCCGCTGGAGATTCTTTGCGTGGTTTCCGATCCAAAATATCTTGATGACACGCTAGACATTGCTCGTCCGTGGCTTTGTCGATAGCTGGTTTGAAATGAATAGGATCCCAGCGCGCCTGTTGATAGTTTTTCTTACTGGTTTCTGCACTCACTGTATTGATGCTCACCAGCATCACCGTACACAGTGAGAACATAATAATTTGATAGATAGATCTGGGCTTCATCACATACCCCTTCACAAAGATAAAAAAAGTGGCGCAAAATGCGGAAAAACACCGTCCTTTGCGCCACAGATCAGGAAAAAACAGCTTATTTGCGGAACGGATTCCACCAAGGCTTCTTCTCGCCGCTCATGCCTGACATACCACCCATGCCGGACATACCGTCCATTCCTGACATTCCACCCATGCCGGACATTCCACCCATTCCGCCCATGCCACTCATTCCGTTCATGCCGGACATACCGTCCATTCCTGACATACCACCCATGCCGGACATTCCACCCATTCCACCCATTCCGCCCATGCCACTCATTCCGTTCATGCCGGACATTCCGCCCATGCCACTCATTCCGTTCATGCCGGACATTCCGCCCATGCCACTCATTCCATCCATGCCGGACATTCCGCCCATGCCACTCATACCGGACATTCCACTCATACCTGCCATTGCTGCAGATGAAGCCATTACTGCAGTGAATGCCATGGCGGTAGCAATTTTGGTTAATTTACGCATTTCGTATCCTCCTACAGGATGTGATATTACAAAAAAGGTTGGTTTTTCACAGACCCATCTGAACTCCACAAATCGAGAGCAGACGGGTGTCAATGAACTTATTTAAATGTTACTTATGCCAGTTCCGGATGTCGTATCGACCAACCATGCCTGGCCGGATAAAAGGGGTGTACCAATTTCCTTGATTTTCGAGGAAATGCAAGCTTGCTGGATAAGGGCGACTCACTCCAGTCAACGCTTGCTTGTACCAGTTTTCTGTTTTAGTAACTTCTGTAATAACAGGCGCTCCGGCTGGCCGAGCATCGGGGTTAACACCTGCTATTGGGGGGGATGCATCGGCTGCAGTAGCGTTTGCCGCTGAATTCACCATCAGCACAAATGTGGCGAACAATACATAACGAGGCTTACTACAAACTGGCATATATAGACTCCTGAAAATATGGGCTACGTTTTTTCGTGATCTTGTTTGCGTTGATAACGTAGCAAAACGTGTGCCATCTCACAAAATATAACATAACCCTTTGATTTAACGTTCATTCACTTTCAGGCGGTGTTTTTAGTCGCTGCTGCGGGGGGCTTTTCCCTGCCAATACGTCATAAATAAAAATTATCTTGCCTAAATCACTGAATATAATCTTAAACGACTGACTGTCAAATTGGCTTATTCTCCGTATTATTCGCTACAGTCCCATGCCTGTGGGCATAGACTCCCCCACTGGAGACTATGCCCACAGTCTGACAACTTGTCAGTTGAAGCGAAAGCCTGACTTGAAGTTTATGCTCTTCTGTTGTAAGCACCTATTGCCCTGTGATACAAGCAGTCAGTATGCCCTTCAAAAAAACATTCCTTTTGCCTCGCAGCAACGCCTCATGAGCGGGTTAAACCGCAAATTGACCCTAGTTCTACTACTCGTTTCTACGTTAACGGCCTCTCTTCTACTGTTATTGTTCTACGGTAACTATCGATTACAATTACAAAAAGAGCGCGGGCAAGCCTCTCACCAGGTCAACCTATTGCTCCAAGCTTCCCTGGAAAATGCCATGCTCAAACGCGATCTACCTGGTCTTCAGGATATTTTAGATCGCCTCGGTGCTCAGCCAAGCGTCGCTAACGTTGCCATACTCAACCCTGATGGAGAGATACGCTTCTCTGCGGGAGAAATTGGATTAGGTGAGTTTTTTGAGCAAACAATAGAAGAATTATGCTCCAACTGTGATGACAACCTGAGCAAGGCAGAAGCCACTACACACTTTTTGACGAAGCCTGATGGAACTCGAATTCTTCGATCAGTTCATCCTGTACATAACCGCAAAGCCTGCAAATCTTGCCATGGGGCTATAGGGGAGAACCCGGTAAATGGCATCTTTGTGGTGGATTATGACGCGGCATCCATTACCAAAAAGGCTCGTTCAGGACTGTTCGGCTTAATGGCAGCGGGCCTTGCCTTATTACTTACCGCCATACTTTCGATGTGGTGGTTTATGCGTCGTCACGTAATTGGCCCGGTGAGACACCTTGCGGATATCAGCCACTCGCTTTCCCAAGGCGATATGGAAGCGCGGGTCGAGCTTACAAGTCATGATGAGCTTTCAGAGCTGGGACATCAGTTCAATACGATGGCAGATCGTTTGCAAAAAAGTATGAATCAACTACTGGAGAAAGAAACCTATCTGCAAGCCTTGCTTGATGCCATTCCAGATGGGATTCGCGTTATTGATGAGTCGTTCAAGGTCATAAACGCGAACCACGCCTATCAAGAGCTACTCAAATTAACACCGGGGAAAATGATTCACCGAACCTGCTATCACATGAGTCATCATCGTGACACCCCCTGCCCTCCGACTATGATCACCTGCCCTCTTTATGAGCTAGGACAAGATAAAAAAAGTATTAAAACCATGCAGGACTTTATCGCAGCCGATGGAACTCACGAGCGCGTACAGGTATTTGCGGCACCTTTGGACATAGAAATTGAAGGCAGGTCGCGACATTTCGTCGTCGAATCTATTCGCGACTTGATGCGTGATATTCGTTTCTCTCAGGAGCAAAAACTCTCCGCACTCGGTCAATTAGCAGCCGGAGTTGGGCACGAAATTCGTAATCCACTCTCCTCTATTCGGCTCGCCCTGCAGTCAAGCCTGCGTAAACTGGAAGAAAACAAACTTGATCCCACCCAGTTAAAAACTTACCTCCATTTAGTCGATGGTGAAATCGACAAGTGCATCGACATCACTGAGCGTCTACTAAAGCTCTCCGCCTTACCCAGCGAGTATCTCCAGATCGTCGATATTAACAACGCTGTTGAAGAAACCGCCTCCTTACTGCGACATGATGGCGAGCAACGCGGTATTACAATGACCCTCGAATTAGACGCCTCACAACCACGCGTGCTGGCTGCCGAAAGCGATGTACGCATGTTGGTTCTGAACATGATCCAAAATGCCCATCACGCTATGTTGGATGCTGGTGAGCTAACCATTAATACGCATATCGAAAAAAGGGAGGTTTTAATCTCGTTTATCGACAATGGCGTAGGCATTTCCCCCAAAGACAAAGCACATCTTTTTGAGCCATTTTTCAGTCATCGCGCCGATGGAGCAAATGGTACTGGACTAGGGTTAACAATTTGTCAATCTATCGTGCAGCGATATAAGGGACGCATTGAGGTCGAAGACGTTCAACCTCAGGGAGCTGCTTTTAAAGTCTTATTACCCGAGGCGGGAAATAACGGAGAACCCTCCGTTGGACATTAAATCAAGCGCTGGAGTAAAGATGTTATGAGTAAATCACTATTGATTATTGAAGACGACAAAGTCTTAAATACCCTGCTAGTACAGCAGATGCAAGACATTGGTTACGAGGTCAATGGCGTATTAACCTGGCATCACGCGCAATCCCATCTAGAATCACATGACCCGGATTTAATTATACTTGATGGACGCCTGCCGGATGCCGATGGACACGACTTGGTACCAGAATTGGTGTTGCGTTGCCCTGTTGTTATTTTAACTGCCTATGGTAGCGTACCCCAGGCAGTGAGCGCTGTTCGAGCAGGCGCATCGGACTATCTATCCAAACCTGTCAACCCTGAAGAGCTTGATGTGGTCATCGCAAGAGTCCTCGATAACGAAACACTGCGTCAAAACTATCAATTCTGCAGAAACCAGCTTCGCGGCAAGCAACGAAAACTCATGGTCGGCAGCAGTCCCGTTCTTGAGGCAGTCAATCAATTTATCGATGCGGTAGCCCCCAGCGATATGACCGTACTGATTAACGGGGAGAGCGGTGTAGGTAAGGAACTTGTTGCCCACGATGTACATGATCGCAGCCATCGTTCAGAGAATAATTTTGTCGCCCTGGATTGTTGCACCATTCAGGAAAGCTTGTTTGAATCTGAGTTATTTGGGCATGAGCGAGGTGCTTTTACGGGGGCGGATCGCAAGAAAAAAGGCCTGATTGATGCTGCGGAAAAAGGCACGCTTTTTTTAGACGAAATTGGCGAAATCGGACCCGCAATTCAAGCCAAGCTTCTACGGGTTTTAGAAACAGGACGTTTTCGCCGGGTCGGGGGTACTGAAGACTTGCCTTCTGATGTTCGTATCGTCGCTGCAACCAATCGCGACCTTGAAAAAATGGTACAAGAAGGGAGCTTTCGTCAGGATCTGTTTTATCGCTTAAATGCATTTACGATTGTCGTACCCCCTCTACGAGAGCGGCGTGAAGATATCGATGCATTGACAGATCATTTTATCCAAACACATAATTTTTCTCGGCGCATTTCAAAGCGTTTTAACAAAGCTGCAATGCGTCATCTCATCTCTTACGACTGGCCAGGAAATGTACGTGAACTGCGCAATGTTGTAGAGCGAGCCATCATTCTCTCGCGTGAACAAAGTGAGATTCGTCTCGAACATTTAGCTATATGCGTAGGCAATAGGCAATCAGGAGACCTCGGCACACAGCTGCAATTTGACAAGGAGCCTACCTTGGATCAGGTGGAAAGACGTTACCTGCAATGCCTCTTAGAGAAGTATTCCGGCCACCGCGGTAAAGTAGCCGGCGTCATGGGCATCAGTGAACGAAATATCTATCGCTTAATTCAAAAGTATGACTTGGGGAAAAAGCCAGTAAAAACAGAAAAAAAAGCACTGTCAAATTGACAGACGAATGAGACTATAACCTCCCAAGTAGCAGTGTATTCTTATCGCCCATCTTTCAAACTAAAAGCCCGTTAGTTTTTTGCAACGTCACAGACCTTCTTTAAAACATGGGTTTATAGGCACCTTTATTTAGAACCTGCTCAGAAAACCTAGCGTCTTCCACACCAAGAAATCTAAATAAAAACATTATTTATTAATCACTTATCAAGCCTCAGGATGAACTAATGACAAAACAAATACACAAGAAGACAACGATTCATGGAATCACATTGATAATTAGTTTAATAAGTTAAAATACCAATCTCACTTTATTGTGTCGCGTTTTGTGATCATCAACCTGACGGCCATGTATTCTGACCGCTAGACTCCATAAGATTGAAAAAATAGTAGCCCTCAAAGTAAAAAGGAAATGTTGGTCATGGATTCGGTTGGTATTGTTGTTATCGGAAGAAATGAGGGGAATCGCCTGGAGGCCTGTTTTAGCTCGCTGCGCGATCTACAAACATCAATCGTCTACGTTGATTCAGGCTCCAGCGACAATAGCGTTTCCATCGCAAAGAACTTCACGGATCAAATTATTGAACTCGACAGTAGCATCCCATTCTCTGCTGCTCGTGCCCGTAACGAAGGATATGAAATACTCATGGAGTGGCACCCACGTATCAAGTATATTCAGTTTATTGATGGGGACTGTACGCTGTCTCCAGGCTGGATAAATGCTGCCGCCCACGAACTAGATAATGACCCCAGACTAGCCGCGGTGACAGGACACTTGCTAGAAAAAAACCCCAATTATTCCATCTACAACCGACTCTGCGCGATGGAGTGGAAATCCCCTGCCGGAGAGATCACCTACTTTGGTGCCTTTGGTGGCATCTCTATGATTCGCGGCTCCGTATTACAAGAAACAGGTGGCTTTAATCCTGCGGTAATTGCAGGTGAAGAACCAGAACTAGCTGCACGTATGAGCAAGGCCGGATATAAAATAAGAAAATTAGATCACGCAATGGCGATACACGATGCGAACATTATGTACTTTTCCCAGTGGTGGAAACGTGCGGTGCGCGAGGGACACTCAATGGGCCAGCGAGTCCAGTTAGGAGAAAACACTTCGATACTCAACCACCTAAAGGAGCAAAAAAGCGTATGGTTTTGGGGGCTTTTTCTGCCGGTCTTTATTTTTGCAACACTGCTCCCAACGAAAGGTTGGAGCTCATGCTTGCTGGTGGGTTATGCACTTTTAGCCTACCGGATATTTCGGTATAGCCGAAATCAGGGAGATTCTTTCCAGGACGCTATCTTGTATGCGAGATTTATCGTACTAGGAAAATTTGCCAATGTGATTGGTTTATTAAAGTTTTTCAGACGCCGAAAAGGCCAACAGTTCAGTCTAATTGAGTACAAATAAGCTTAGGAACGGTAAATGAATAACGTGAACATCTGGCAAAGTAGCTTTCCTTTTGCTTGTGCTATCTCAAGAGGAGCATAGTGGTTCTACGTGACGATTGAGATCGTGCAAGCAAGAGGAAAAGGACAAGTCAGATGTTCAAGTTATTTGTTTACCGTTCCTTAGAGAATACACTCCGTTATTCATATAATTCTAATATCAACACGGTGGTTACAGCATGAAGAAGCTTACTCAAACAATTCACCGTACAAAAAACACTCCTCTCTTCATACTACTAACGCTTCTACTATTAAGCTCTGCGTGCAGTGCCGAAGCTTCCCATAATCCACCTGCTATTGAATTTGACCCAAGCCTTTCCTGGTTAAATGTTTCCCGACCGCTTACTCTTAAAGATTTGCGAGGCAAGGTTATCATTCTCGATTTTTGGACCTATGGCTGCATTAACTGCATCCACGTATTGGAGGATTTAAAACGTCTTAAAGAAAAATATAGCGATAAAATTGCAATTATTGGCATCCATACACCAAAGTTTAAAAATGAAGAAAATATCGACACCCTGCGGCGAATTATCGTGCGTTACAATATCGACCATCCCGTAGTCAATGACGTAGCCTCTTTAATGGGGAAAATATACGGCATGCGAGCCTGGCCAACACAATATATCATCGACCCGACTGGTGGTGTACTCGGTAAAGTCGTTGGAGAAAACAATTATGGCCTCTTCGATAACACCATTAAGACGCTATTAGAACAGCATGCAACAATATTAAACGACACCCCCCTCCCCATTGCTCTCGAAAAAGATAAACTTACATCAACATTACTTGCTGCACCTGGAAAAATCACCGTGTCCAAGCAGCTCGTTGCCATTAGCGATACTCTGCATCATCGCATTATCCTTGCCGATCACAATGGTCAAATTAAGACGTTTATTGGCGGAAAAAAATCAGGCTTCATGGATGGTGATTATTCAAGTGCTCGCTTTAAATCACCACAAGGCCTGGCCTTTTCTGAAAACGGCTTGTATGTTGCTGACACAGGAAACCACACTATCCGTTTTATAAACTTTTCAACAAAAAGCGTTTCAACAGTCGCAGGAAATGGGAAAAACGAGGTTCATCGAGGAAAACAATACTCTGCTAAAAAAATAGGTCTGCGATCACCTTGGGCTCTCGCACTTAAGGGATCGAAACTCTATATTGCTATGGCAGGCATTCATCAAATCTGGCGCCTCGACCTAAAAAAAGAAATCATTGCTCCATTTGCGGGCAGTGGCAGAGAAGGTATCCGTGATGCATCACTTTCTCGCGCTAGCTTCAGCCAGCCTAGTGGCTTATCGCTCATTGCCAACTTTCTTTACGTCGCTGATGCTGAAGATTCTGCATTACGACGCATTGACCTTCGCAGAGGACGCGTAGAAACCCTTACAGGGACGGGGTTGTTTGATTTTGGTGACCGTGATGGGCCACTGCACAGCGCAAAATTACAGCACGTTCTAGGTGTTGCCGCGCTGAATAGTAGCACAATCTTTATTGCTGATACCTATAACCACAAGCTCAAACTTGCCAATTTGAAAAGTGGACAAATGGTGACCGTAGCAGGCACAGGAGAGCCTGGCTTACTAAGCGGGGACGGATTTATTGCTCAATTAAATGAACCCGGTGGCATTGCTGTACTTGATAAGAATATACTCATTGCAGACACTAACAATAATCGTATTATGCAATATAACCCAAAAACTCACAAAGTCAGCGAGTGGGTACTAAAGGAGACCCTGATTAAGGAGGCTTTATCTCATTAGATTAAGCCCCACCTGTACGCTCAAGAACACTTAACAGGCAGTTTGTTAGGAAAGAGATGAACCCTTTTGGATTTTGCTTGTCCAAACTTATTCAGCGATGCATTATACATTTAATTTATAAAGCTCCCTTTTAATTTATACTACCCATACACTTATCAGGAGAAACACCCTAATGGCAAGAATCACTCTCGCTTTCTTATTGGCTTTATTGGCCCCTATAATGGCTCAAGCCGAAGCACCCGCCAAAGCTGAAGCACCTGCTCAATCCGAGCACGATTATTCAGAAATGGCCAAAAATCTTATTGCGAAATTTGATACCAATAAGGACAGCAAAGTGAGCATGGAAGAGTTCACAAAGCCCGGTCAGGAACAGTTTAAGAGCATAGACCAAAATAGTGATGGCTCACTAACTGAAGATGAGGCAAAAGCCGCAATAGAAAAAGAAATCGCAGCCCGTACAGAACAGATGGAACAAATGCGTCAGATGCAGCAACAAATGCAACAACAGCAACCACCCTCAGAACCAGCGAAGACTAAAAAATAGGTTTAGAAGCTAGACAAAGCCTAGCGGAACCGCAATAGGGAGCGCGCCGACGCGCTCCCTATTATTCCTAGCAATCTCGACCATTGGCCAAGCGAGTAATTATTCTCTACAAAGGCTTTTAAGCTTCTTGAAAGCAACGGTAAACCCCATGAGAGAGAACGTAGCGGTCTGCTGCTCGAAATCTCCCATGTACTGAACCAAAAAGCTGCGCCCTGCCCGCATTTGTTTCTCCACCCTATCGTCTGTACTCCCAAGAAATAGAAAAGGCCCTCTGATATAGCCATCTTGATAAATGGGTTTTTTATTATCAATTCGAGTTGCTATTCTTTGAAAAGGCCTAGACCGATTGATTGGGCCGTATAAAAAAGAATCTTTACACGTTAAAAAGTACGCTTCGTTCTTACTGGTAACCTTCGATATTGCACGATACTCCACCTGATCACTGAATGTATTGACAATTTTTGTCACTTTCCAGTCTTTAAAGATTGCTACATCCTTCATTTCACTAGCATATACCACCATAGATATACTCATTGATAAGGCTAGCACAGCAAGCTGCGTCACTAACCATTTCATTTTGTATATCTGAACGTCATCCATGCTATTTCGAAATAAACATTAGGCCTATAACACTGCCTGTATTAAGGGCGTCAATACAAGTCATCGACCACATCTAATTGATGAAGTACAAAGTGAGCTTATTCTTCATTCAAATCACTATCTACCTGGCAGTGACTAAGTCGCCAGAATATCCGTTTACTGGTAGATCTCGATAGCACCTTTAGGAGTCAGAAAGACCTCTAGTAACCATTAATCAGAAAGTTAGCCATTGGAGGATCTTAGTTACGGATAAGAAGTATTTGCATACTCTAATCTGTCTTTGATGCTCAATATACGAATTATTTTCTCGATTAACACATCAATACCGCTATTTAATTTAAGCCCATTAAAAACCTTAGCCAATACCAGTAGGTTCATTACAAAGAAGATATTTCGAATCCAGGATTCGCTGGTCTTGACCGTTCTTGCCAGTATGTTGTTTAATCGATAACCCTGCTTTCCTTGTCCGAATTTACCTTCGATTGGAATTCTGTTTCGATGATCTTCTTTTTGCTGTTGTTTAGCCTTTTTAATGTCGTTTTCATTTTCCTGAGTTTGTTTTTTAGGACGCCCTAAGGGTTTTCCACCAAAACGTATACCTTTTGATTTTAGTATTTTTCTGTTTTTTCGGGTGCCGTAAATTCGATCGCCCAGTAGTACTTCGGGATAATAGCCGTGAATTTTTTTGTAGTTTTCTATGTGGCATTCAACATCACTGGTTTCGTTGTAAGCATCCCAGGATAAATGATCAACATAGCTCATTCCATTCGCATCAATGGCCACACCCAGTTTGGCTCCGAACTCAACTTTTTTCCCGGCTTTACCTCGCACCATCGGACGTACCTGGGGTTGATGAAGGCTGACGATACGATCGGCTATGCTTCGCTTGTTTTCTCGATACAGCTCTCTTTGCTGCTGATAAAGGTGTTGGATAATATAATAGTTACGGAGTCGCTTTTTACCCAGGGGAAATCCCCTTTGTACGATTGTTTCCAGTGTTTGATGCAGTATGGGCTGTGTTTGCTCATCCATTAGTGATTCGA
>JAUTBV010100287.1:0-16054 GCA_032361325.1 Lepetodrilus fucensis | reverse complement strand
CGAGGGGGGATAATTATTTCCAGAATTGCTTCCATGGGCACACTGTTACGGTGTGATTAACACAGGGGAGATAACCAACAGTCGTGCTTATAGGAAGGGGAGGTTATCAATGGTCAGACCTCTAAAAATGAAGTTATAATATATAAGGGAGTGAGGAAGCATTTCTTGACCAAGTGTGTTTGAGTTTGGACACAAAAGAACTCATGAATAGTAGTGCATTGATGCTCATTTGAAGAAAGTGTTTGTTGACAAGTTTAGTATAGTCAAATGTTATTCTTTTAAAATAATGATTGTAGCAAATAATGTAAACCCTCCCAGCAGTGTAATCCAAGCAGAAGTGGACACCACATACAGGTCTGAAGATACAAGCAAGCGATTGGTCCAGCCAGTCGACCAATCACAAGAGTTCCTTGCTGAGCTGCCTGGAACAAGAAAAACACAAAACCTCTAGCAAGTGATTGGTCCAGACAGTCAACCAATAAGACTGTTCCATGGTGGAACAGGCTGGAACGAGAATGAACCAAAAGATCTGATCAAAATATGATTACTATAAGTCTGGTACACTGTGGGCATAGCGACATGTCTAATCAAAGGTTGAAAAATAATGTGAGGTGGTGTTTCTCACGAAAGTGTGAGCCATCATTATACATGTATCAATGCAAAGGAATATAATAATCAGAATGATGCGTGAATGGAATGCCCACAGTTGTAGGGTCTTTAGATGTAGGTATGCCTACAGCGGAGGTACGAAGTGTCTATCATAACAAAACTTGTACATGGAGGTTATTAGTATGTGGCCCCCATACACTGTAACATATAGATACACTGTAATATATAGCAATGGATTACAGCAGAGTGAGGCTTTCCCCTGTCTGTCTAATGCAATGGGAGTAGATGTGAACAGAAATAGACTTGTGCTTGTCAGATGTAATTTTAATAATATTTTTCACTTTCCAAATCTTAAATGGCTGATGCCTGTATTATTTATTATCTTGGTTGATAATTATATGGTTGTTCATAAGATTAATTGCAGAATTATCATCAAACTAAATCACTGCCGATATTTTTATTTTAACTTGATTTTTTTTTTCTAAATTATTCTGTAGTTACATTGTGCTGTAAGGTTAAGTCATGCACATATCTTAATGCAGTCATGTTCTGTCTGTGTGAAATATACAAGATTATATAGAATGTTGAAGTAATGGGTCCTGTTCTGCAGAATAATTGTAGCGCAAAAGAATTTTCACCTCTCCATGTTATGGTTGGATGTTATTTAATGTATGCAAAATATAGCCATGAACTGAGACCAGAAGTAAAGTAAATTACCTTTCATAAACCTTTTTTCAAAGAGATACATTTTGGTGTCTGTCGTCGCCTATTTGTGAGATATTCCAGCTGCGACGTTAACAGTTAATTTGATCAATTTGGTATCTATGTTATAAGGTACATAGATCTTGAAGGGCTGAATGCATAAGACTCTCACATTGTACTACAATAATTCTGTGCAGCAGGATCCTTGACAATGAATCTATGAAGAATGTTTTACTCCTACTATAGTTTGTCATGAAATGCATTGACACCCCTATTTCATAGATTATCTCAGTAAATACTTCATGGAATGAAAAACACAAAAAACTTCATTTTCTTATTTCATTTGACCTAACCAACATTAATTATTTTTTAAATATTGCACCAGTAATAAAAAAAATCTGTTTATATATATCACCAAATATTTTGAGTAAGTATTATGTTATGCAGAGGGGCGACGTTCGAAAGAAGGCACAGGCAAATAGGCCATCAGCACGTGCAAATCGAGCCTTTTTACCTGTTCCTTCTTTCGAATGTCGTACCTCTGTATAAAATAATATTTGGTGATCGTTATATAAACAGATTTTTTATTACTGGTGCAATCATTTTTAATTTTTAATTTTGGTTAGGTCAAATGAAATAAGAAAATGAAGGTTTTTTTTGCTTTTCATTCCATGAAGTATTTACCGATATAATCTACGAAATAGGGGTGTCAATGCATGTCATGCCAAACTATAGCATCAGTGAAGGTTAAAGCGTATATCCCTGCATGACTCCCTATCAGGCCTGTTATGACTTGATCAAGCCCACCCCTTTCCAACCCCATTAAGGGCAAATCCTTGTATCTCATCCTATCTCAACCCACTTTACCATGTACTCATAATCTCTGACCTCTGACCTTCCTGTCTGTATATATTCTATATATTTATGCAATATTGCTCTGTTAATATCAATGTGGCTTTGTATCAGTCATTATATTAATGTTGATCATTGAAATATTTTCTAGTCTTGTCAAGCCGATGTATTTTTTTCGTTGTTACCTTCTTGTTGATCAGGATGTGTTTTTCAGATGTTTGTTCAAAGTTATCATTTTGTCCTTTTACGATCTGTTACTTGACTTAGCTTTTTATATCAAAGCTGCACCACAAGCATACGTAAATGAGGGGTAATAATCAAGATGGATTATTCATAATACATTAACATCAAAAGATCTTTACAAATTTTATATAATTTGCTGGTAAGATATGTGATCAAATATGACTATTCCCTTCCAAAAGTCCAGGGGCCCTATTCTCGAAATGTACTTACGAACTTCTTAGTCTAAGAACAGTTCGTAGCCATACTATTAGTATCGCTAAGATTGTCTTACGATTGTAAGAACATTTCGAGAATAGGCCCCCTGTATTGTAAATTCTACCGTGTTTTCACTCTAGTTTTTGCAGCATCTGAGTAATATTGAATTCAAATTATGGATTATGTAGATCAGATATAATCAAATAGGATTGAACAAATAGGTTGGTGTATACTAGTTTATTCTTTTTACAAGCTATATGTTCCTGGATGTCGGTATTTCCTTCCTGTAAGTTATTTTCCCTGCATTGCACAATCATTTGTGTTTACGGTGTTCACCCAACTCAAAACCACATTATGAATGCGTTCTCTGAGCTGGCATCAGCAGCACGAACTCTAGCATTAGGAACTGTCCAGCAACACAAAGAGGGACCATGACAAGTTTTATTCAGGATACACAAATGTACATTTTCCCCTAATTTGTCTGATAAAAAAAAGAAGAGTTTTTGTTACAATCATAATTTTTTACCATGTTTTATAGTTGTGATGTTTCGACTATAGATATTTGGTAATGCATATTCTATTTACATATATACTTGGTGTTCTAATTGTCAGAGTTTTAAAACGTGTTTGTTTCTATACAGGCATTTCTAGAATGTGTTGATTCTATTCACATATTATAGATAGATAGATAAATGGAATTTATTATTTGTCATTATGCAGATGTTTCAATTTTGTCAGTTTAATCAGTCTTGTAAATGGTACAAATTGAACGTGTACATAATAGGAGCTAAATGCTTTAATCTTAAATCATTCCTACAACAGATTCTATAGATATCTATATATAAATTTATTATGATGAGATCACCAATTATTCTTAACAATTTGTATATTGACAAACTTGAGAATGTTTGTTTTCAAATTGAAAGCATGTTTTTAATTCAAATCACATTTCATTAAAACTTGTATAATATATTTCATTGTTTGAAATTTAACCATGAATACCAAAGAATCATAATTGATATTCACTAAATAATTTTTTGATGGGGAAATTTAACCCATTTATTAATATAACAATGACTATTTCAAATATAACACAACTAATTTTGTTATGCTCTTTGATACAATAATATGACATGCGTACAGCTACTATTTTACTATTTCAACTTTATACCGAATTCTGTCATTTTCAGAATTGCTCTATGTCAAATCACAATTGTTTCCAAGCTGAAATAAGCCTACTCATGTGTCATCGTCATACATTTGTATACCTAGACTTGTTAGCCGTCTTAACTGATAATAGACCATTTGTGGTTATGACGGTTCCATTATGACCACTGTGTGTGTACTACCATAAAAAGTTCATGTCTTTATGCCATATATACGGGTCTGTGGAATAAGCGGTATTTTTGGACAGTTTAGCGTAGATCATAGGGCCAATATTGTCTTGTTCCTGTGTTACCGATATACAAACTACAAGAACTTAAATGCATACAATCACAGCTATAGTTTAGCAATAAATGCATTGGTGCATCTATTTGGTAGGTTATCTCGAGAAATACTTCATGAAATGAAAAACAAACTCGCACATACACACACAAAAAACTACAATTTTGTATTCTTTACTACCTATAACCAAAATGTTTGTTTTTTAATTTGCACCATAATAAAATAAAGACTTTTTTTGCCATCATAATAAAAAGTATATATAGCTATCCCCAAACAATTTTTAGTAAATATTATTTTATGTAAATTGAACCTTTTAAGCATGCTTCATCTTTTGGATTTTGTTCCTCTACATAATTTTTTTTATTTACTGAGAATATTTGGCATTAGCTGTATAATCAGATTTTTAGTAAAGATTCATACTTTAAACTTTGGTTAGGTAGTACAAAATAAGATAGAGTAGTTCTTGCTTTTTTGTTATTCATTCTATGAAATTTGTACATTTGATTTATGACAAGAAGATCTTTATTCAACCATCTACGTATTCATTAATGTCTCGTATAACCTTCGAGCAATGACTAGATTATTCCGAGTGAATTTAGTCCAAAATGATCATTGAAATCTGTGATTGTATGCCTTTAAAGAAAACATGTTCTCATAGCTTTTGTAATCTTTTGAACATTCAGTGACATTCAATTTATTCCTGAGGGTTATTTTCAATATGCAACAAATAAAGCCAAGATTTTTGTATTCGTAATTCCACCAATATGTAAACAAATGGCTCAGATAAAATTTCCAATGCATGTATTTCATTCAATACAGTAATTACTATGATTTAACCATATTGTCTGTAAGACTATCATATACATGTACATAATTTCTTACCTTAAATTAGTAATTAGTTTTGGGCAACTTCTAATGCCAAAAAAAAATTCAGGACAGATTTTCACTGTTTACGGTAGATAAAAAAATAATTAATCCAGGAATACATTGAAATGTACTTATGAAGTTTCATTAGCTTTAAGATCATGTTCTTGCAAGAATCGACGCAAGCTGTTTGTTATTTACCTCTTCATTCATTGTATATGTACATCCATGTTTATTTTTCATACAAATGCCATATATTGTTAACATTTGTCACATGTGCAATAATTCGGTTTAGAATGGATAAACATTATTTTATTGCAGATTTATTCGAAAAATCAAACAGGCTTGTCAAGATATATTTGTCTTATTATTTTATATATGTATTGTACTATGACTAGTTTGCTAATGTGGCTACCTTTCTAGAAGTTGTCCAAAACCTTGATATAAAATATATACCGTATATATATATATAAATATATATATATATATATATATATATATAATGTTACTTTTGGAAAGGGACTGCTGGAAATAGTTTATGATCAATGAAAATATATTCTTAACAATTGTGTTCAACCGTATTTAAATGGTATTTTGTATTATCTTCATTCATAATAGAATTGTAAACTGAAATTTCAACCTGTTTCAGTTTATGGCATTTCTCTTCATTACAGTCAAAGTCTTTCTGATAGACTGCCTCATTTGTTTATTTTGTCCCACATTGTGTTTAATTTTACCGTTTTTCTGGACTTTCCTCTAACATACGCTGCTGTCACAAAAGTCTACATATCTCTGATATACACCGCCAACAACACCAATAGGAATGGTGGTACTACTACTAGTACTAGTTGCATACAACTATATATTATAGTCAGACCCCGTTATACCGGACACTTCCGTTTTTTGTTAAATCTGACCAGTAAGTGAAACAACCAGATCATCGGATCAATCATTCATCGATTTAAAGTATATAGTAGGAAATCTGAATTGGTTAAAAGTGGTATACAGAGAAACCGTGATAACGGGGTCTGTGACTGTACATAATGCTAGCTGGTATTTTAATTCTGATAAATGTACTATCACACATAGCACACATTTCTAATCATATCTTTCCACTTGTTCCTTATCGTGTCTCCAGTTCACTAATTTAGGCCAGTCGTTAATAATTTAAAATTTAAAATACCTATGATCATGATTTACTAATTTGTTGATGAATTCATCAATGAACAACCCTCCCACCCCCACACATAAGGTAAAGTAAATAGTTACAATTTGTATCTTAGTACATGTACAGACTTTTGTGACATGGGCCCAGTTTCATAAAGTGATTGCAGCACTACTCTGTAGCCATGTTGTTTTACAGGGCTTTGTAGTAGTGCTATGTTTGCTTTGTGAAAGTGACCCGCAGTGCATGTTAACTCTTTTGTCCTCAAGATAGGCAGCTTTACTGCAATCCAGTTCTGATCTCCAATTATTTTTTTGTTTGTTTAATTTCATAATTTATTTAAATCTCACACCATAAATGTTTGTGCCATTTGTTTGTGCCAGAAATCTTGTTACAGCATTCATGTTTGTTTATGGAAAAGACACAAATATGTTGTTATCGACAATTCTGATAACAATGTTTTAGCCGAACTAGTTAGAATTATCAAAAATTGTGTTTAGCATTACATACACATTTTCTCCAATGCTTTTAAAACACGCTTTAAATGCATACAATCACAGTTTCACCTGAAACCATTATACATTTGATTATTCTACACGAGTGCTTTATTCAAGCTCTTTGTCTTATTCCTCTTGTCCCAGTAGTTATCAGTATTGTTTTATATAATTTATATAATTTATTGTTTGGCCAGATGAATGTTTACAGGTGAATTGGAAGCTTTATGAGAAACAAACAATAGTGTATTTGTATCTGGAATTCACTCGGTCCAGGAGCAGTGGTCTCCAGTTATTTCCCTTTATCTCCACAATAATATGTGTATACTTCAGGTTGAAGGGAAGGCAAGTTTTGAAAAGAAATGTCAGAAATATATGCATCATTCCTATTTCATAAATATAAGTGTAACAGGAATTTTCTGAGGTACAAAATGTATATTAGTACCGGTATGTATGCCACACATTAACAGCTAATATTTAGTCCAACATGACCATCTGCATCTGTGACTGTATGCCTTTAATTACTAACATATAGGTCAAGGTCAATCTCTCTTGACTGCTTGTTTTGTTTTATTGTCAATGTATATTATTTTCTTACTGTTTAATTTTTTTAATATTTATTTACAATTATTTATTAGTCTGTGCCAAAGCTAATGTCAATGGGACAATTTGGATTTTTATGATTGTAAAAATCCTTTTGAAGCCACGAATATCAACTGGTTTTAAAGGCACACTCAATACTTTAAAATGATTGTTTGCCAAGAATTAAAGGTCAATAATACTGAGCTTAAATTTTGAAATAAAATAATTGAAGTATTTTAATACATAAATGAAAGTTCCATTCTTCAGGTTATGTATTTCACCAAAATGTACAAGTGTGCCTTTAATTATCCAAATGTATCATGTCCTTGGCATCAAAAGGGTCGAATCTCTTTCAGAATAGTTTTAGATTTCTGTTCATCTTAGTTCATGTGATAGAATCATTTTCCCCCACATTTCCCTCTTCATAACATTCAATTGTATGTCATTATGATTCATAACTAGATCTGTTAATCTATTATTGACTGACCATCTAAGGTGACAGGGTGATGGTTTAGATAACTTTTATATGCTGTATATTTCAAGGACTAATAATACCTGACATGTTATTAATTGTATGCGAGCTAATGTCAATCTTTATCATTCAAGAATACCAATGTTCCTGCAATAAATTTATGCAATCTCTGCTAAACTTTAATGAAAATGTCAATCTATTTGAAGTCAATTTCTTTAAATTGTATTGAATACTAACATCATATAGAAGTCGTGTTTTAGTATACCCCTGATTAATTCAATTTCTGTACATATGGTTTTTAACGTGTTCTGCCTCTGTTCAATGTGTACTATTGAACTGAAATGAGTCCAAATTAATTCATGTAAAAGTTACTAAATAAGTTTTGTGTAGAAAATAAAATGTATTATTAAATCCATGCCATCTAAAAGAAATAATGTCATTTTGTTTCAAAAGGGGATCTTATGATATTTGCTTTTGCAAGTAAAGTTAAACCATCATTAATCAAAATATCTATTAGATATCATTAGGTAAAAACTTCATAACATTGTGCCATTATCCAATTTACAGTCACTTTGTGAATTTCCAAATTATTCCAATCTTTAAATACCATGTTCATTTCAACTCAGGTACGACTTGTGCATAAATCTCTTCATATTTTCAATGTTATGTGTTCCTAACATCATTGACAGAATCTGACAATGTCCCAACTTTGTGTGTTCCCATTACTGTGGCAACCGCATTGGTTTGCCTCGGCAACAGTATCCAATATATATCCTCGCCTCGTTCCAAATTTATAATGCGATCATTACCATGGCGACCAAACGGTTACCTCGACAACAAACAAACGCTGATGTTCCATTTGCTGTCTCACCTCGTTTTTCTTGTATTGTACAATATCTTTATTTTTTTTTCCGCCCCAGCTCGCAAGCCCATGGATTTGTACCTGTGCGGGGGTCGGGTGTGATACGCTGTGCTGTCTACTACATATACATATACATCTGTTGTTATCGCGGTTCGTATCCTAGCTCCCCTCCTTGTATGTAGGTAGGAGAGTTCGGGGTACCAATCAGGGCTGCACAAACCAAGTCATGAAATAAACATACAAGTGTAATATGGACTGGTGTTTTTCTTTTCTTTCATGATTATTGTCAACAACCAGAAACTGCTGCAGAATATTCCATGAACTAGCACCAACAGCTGGTGAAAATACAGCCCAATTCATGTAAGGCATGTGCATACAAATCATGCTAATGATGACACAAATGAAAGAATCTTGAAAGCACTAAAATTGACAAGAAGATTATTTTGGGGTTGAAAATTGTTGGGAGATCCAGTGGATAACGTTACTGTCGAGGGGCCTGCTCCTTTTTAACTGTAATGTCTGTATTTTTTTGTCCGATGCATGTGCAGTTACCAAGGATCAACACAGCACAGTGTAACTGCGCATGCGTCTGACAGAAAGTACAGATATTACAGTTAGAAAGGAGCAGGCCCTACCACCCATGAGCCGCCAAGTTAGCGTGACAGTGAGCCCAGGTGAATAGTCACAAATGGGTGAAAGATTCCTGCAGCGACGTTAAACTCCATATTCACTTACTTACCCAGGTGAAGACAATTAGTGATATTGCAAGTGAGTGAAGTTTCATTTAACCCTCTTCCTGCTTACGTAATCAAGCACAGATGCAGCTCTTTATAACATATCTGGTTGCCTTCAGCATGGAGAGGGTTAATGGAGGAACTGCCCTATTATCTAGAGTAGTACTCTACAAGACCACACAGAATAGTAAACAAGCAGAAAATACGGTATTCGATATTGTCAAACTTTATACATTTTATCGATAAATAAAAACATTGATGTATAAATAGAATAACATTGTATAAAAAATATATAAATTGTATAAAAACGTGAATAACCAGACCTATCTACACTTGTATAGTACATCATAGTATATTTACCTCCCTAGGGGGGGAAGATTTTCATGGGGATGGGTTTTGGTAAATTTTCTATTGCACCGGTAAATACAATGAAAATAGTTGTAACAACTCTTGTTATTACGATTTTCGGAAGAACGCGAGTAGGCTCCCATTTACTGCTTGCTTGTTTTCCGTTTTGGCTTTCTTGACTTTCTTCCCACTTTTCGTTGGCGATTGTCTCCTCTTGACTTGTCCAGACACTTTAGGTGGCAGCCTCACTGGTGCATCTTGGGTAGTGTTCTGAAGGTCAAGGGCAAAGTGGTAGTCGTAATGTTCTGGCATGTCCCAGACAGGCAGAACCCGGTCACACTTGTCGCACTGCATCTTGTCCGTTACAGACATGCCTGCACCTTCCACACTCTCGTGACTTCTTCCAAGATTTACTTCACAAGGACCGACTTCCTGGGCAGCTTTTGAAGGGGTATCTTCAACACTGCTTTCCATATTTTCAACTTCCATAGAGTGCGACCTGTTGACGATGTTCACATTATAATTGGTGCATGTTCTGTAACTCTTTGACTGGACATTTCTAAGTTCAAGAAATGCATGGTCACTTAGCTTCTGATTTTTCTCGTCAATTTTATCATTTTCCGATGGTTCAGCACGTTCATCTAAGACTTCACACACTGGAGAAACATTCAAACATGCTGCCACGTTATTTTTCTCCAACGGTTTTTGGGACTTGCCACCAGACCTTTTTGAAGCAAAAAATCCTTTGGGTTTTGAACCATGTTCTTGCTCAGGCACAAATTCACACAATTCTTTTTCAAATTCTGATTTTAGGAGTCTTTCAGATTGATGGTTACTGCCAATGATGTCGTTTTGGTTAATTGAACTGTCACTTTTGTTAGTATTATTAATTTGGAAGAAAGTTCCAATACTTCCTTTATGTTTCTTTACAACTTGGTTGGACTGTAGTTCATTGTCTTTGAGGTCGACATCTGAGTAGGATGTCGGGGAAACATTTTCTTCTAATGTTCCATGTATTTTTAAACTTTTGGGTGGAAAGAACGTCTCGATAGTTTTCCTTTTTGACGCCACTTTACAAGATTGGATACTCGAGTGACTTTCACAGCCAGACGAGCTTCCAGGAGACAGTGACTTTATTGCAGACGCTTTTTCAAATAGTTTGGATATTTGCCCCTCTTCGCTGGCTTGTACTTCAGAAAACTTGCCAGCGCACAGACCCAGACTAAAAACTCCTGGCGACCTTTGAAACCAAAATTAATAATTAATAATTTCCGAGTGAGTGAATATGGAGTTTAACGTCGCTGCAGGAATCTTTCACCCATTTGCGACGATAACAATTTCTGAATTGATGGATGCAACTTACATTCACTTCATGTTAAATTAATTTAACAAGTTCAAGGGCTGAATTGATTCTTTGGGAGATCATAATGAATTCTCATCAAACTACGGAAAACCATCAAATTCCACGTACAGTCAGATCCCGTTAGAACGGTCTCCATATAACGGTTTCTCTGCTTACCGGTCAACTTTTAACCAAAACGGAAGTGCCAGGTATAACTGTAGTAACAATTTTCTATCCAACATACCATGCTTTACTGTGGGGACTACAAGTGTTGAACTGCTGCAGGAGGGCGAAGGTATCGTCTGCAAACTTTTTGACATCATGTCTGACAATCCTGCAGACTCTGGAGACGTTCTGCGTCGGCGACATCCCAACATAACACATACTGACTGTCAGAGTTCTAGCCACACGCTTATTCTGTCAACATTAAATTAAAAGAAACTCGTTAATTTTTTTATAATTTTGTATGTCTTTGAAAAAGAATTCTACAAAATTGCAAAGAAATCAAATTCTGCCTTTTCATAAACACATTTTTTGTGCTTTACATCACAGCAGGAATATTTCACCCATATTCGATGACCTTTTTCAAATTAAATAGAATCTACTCACAGTATCTCTGTCTTTGTCCAGTCTCTCCACAACCTCATCTGCAAGCTGGGTCAACCAAAAATATACCTGAAACCAAACAGCTCATTATTTGCCAGTGTTCGAAATAGAGCTCGTCCGCGACGGGTTATTTTCAGCGAGGACTGGTAACGTTTTATTCTTGCACGCCCTTTGCACGCCCGCATGTCGTGTTACTTTTTATTTGTTTTTCAAGACATATATCATCGATCACTGGCTAACATGTATGAGGCAGTGTGAGACATTAACAAGAGAGGTATCAAAGACATCAGGGCCAATTGAAAATGACTTCGCAAAGCCCGGACCATGTTTATCTAGACCGACTACCATTCTGCATGATAAACCTAACATCTACATTGTTAAATAGGCTTATGTGGCCACAAAATAATTGTTTTGAGTTAAAATGGTATGTCTATTTAATATTACTAATAACTCTTCAATATCGAAAAAAAATCACATTTACTTTATTATCAACTATTAATTGTCGGTTGTTCACATGATAGTGTTACAATATAAACAAGTTACTAAATGATGGTACCAATGAATCATCGATACACGATCATTTCTATTTTTATATTTCCACAGCCATTGCACCCAATACTACCATATGTTTTTACTAAACTGAAATATACGAAGGTGATGCCGATACTGTTGAAAGACCATAAACCATACATTCATAGGTTAATTCTCCTTAGGATAACAGTACTATTGGTTAACAATTTAATAATTGGATCATCGCTTCATAGAATATTAGAACCAACCAGGGTTTGCCAGCAAGTTCAACAAGTTGCTGGTCCTGCTGTTGGTCCTGATTTTTAGTTGTGTAATATGTGTGTAATCATTATTATATGTGTCAAGATATTTAATCAACTTGGAAATGAGATATTTCATGATATATGATAATAGTAATTTATTTTGTAAAACATTCCCAACCAGTGATTAAGTTACTACACTAAGTCTCTGGCGTCTGCATGCATCTATTAGTAGACGTTTAGAAGGGCCACACATTTATTCTGAATCAGATACAGCTGAAAAGTCCGATTCAGAAATGAAAGAATCAGAATCAAACAGAGTAAATGTCACGAGTCGGCTTATTTTCGCTAGCTATCGCGATGTTAAACTCCATGTTCACTCACTCACTCACTATGGTGCATGATCTCGACCAATCAGGTCGCGTGTTACAAATAGGTGTATACATGACTGTGTTTAAGGAAGTACATCTAGCACATTCAGTCATTCGTACTATAATTCAAATGTCGGGAGAAGCTTGTATGATATTGATAATATATTGTAAACATAGAAAGTGCAATCTCGGAAAGTAGGTGCAAATTTAGATATAGATTTATTATTTTTACTTGGACGATCAGTCTTTGCCAAAGTGCATTAGCTTAGACCGAGTGAATTTAGCTAAGACATTGGCCATCAGGCCACTGCTAATGTCGAACACTGGTGTATGTTTGGTACTGTAACTCAAAAACTATTTAATGCAGGTCACTCAAATTTGACATGGCAATAGGAAATGCGTATACCCAAACAGATAAAAAATTACAACTTCGTAGACCACCGGAAAAAAAATCTATTTACCGTAACCTATTACTATTTCACTTTGCACTTTTGCTAAATATGCGGGTCATCACCTATGGGTGAAAGATTCCTGCTGTGACTTAAAACAATAATTCACTCACTTGCTAAATATGCGGAGGGATGCCGTTCTTAAAATAGACCCACCTATATAATATATTTTATCAAAGGAAATATTGCTGTATTGTACAAAGGGTGATCTATCGGTTAACACCAATATCATGTTAATATCATGATTAGTCCCCAAGTTATACTAGTTTGAACTTGGTGGGGGTACATATCATAATACCAATTTTGACAAAATATGCGTAAAATATGCTATTATATAACATACATTTGTATGAGGTTATATATTGCTCTGTGTTATATTATACATTACATGGTGTAGGCTATCTGTTGACATAAATAGCTTGTTCACATGTTCTGCCATGTAACAATGGTACCAAATAGGTTTGTAACTTTACCTGCCAGATTATACAGCTATGTGAGTGTTGCCTTGTTACAGGAGTACATCGGCGACCTGTGCGACACCGTACTCGGCAGCGGAGGCGACAGCGACTTCCAGCTGGAGTGTCTGGGAATTCTGGGTAATCTGACCATCGCCGACCTGGACTACGAGCTCATCCTGAAAGAGTACAAGCTGATTCCGTGGATCAAGAGCAAGCTGCAGCCAGGTACATGCAGCGCTGCATTCAGATCCCAGTGGAGCACCTCAAAGACAATTATGCTGGAAAACTCGCCTTATTTCCGACTTTCACAGCAAATATTCCCAATTTGGTGCAGTAACATTTGATCATTTATCATGATCATGAAAATTGGAATGCATGAGTCTGTCGGGAAAATCATTACTGTACATGATTAGATTTTTTTATTTTTTTTTATCTAATTTCCACATTTGTCCATAAGCATACATATTCAAAATAAACTATTATTAGGCTGGAAAGTAATGGCGGGAGCCTCATTGTGAAACTGAATTCTGGGTACAGTTAATAAAATTACCTCCCTTTGCCATTCAAATCGAATAGCGGAAAGACAACATGAAGATTATTTATTTTTTTGTTACCTGGATACGTTATTTTTGCTGATCTTATGTCACTACAGCCATGGAATAGTGGCAAATGTTTGGATACAGCCACAATTCTAGTCAGAATGAGTTAATTATTTAGTTTTTCGATACTAAAAATGACAAAATGACTGGACTGGGCTCCTAATAATGACAACTACTACGAGGATAAGCGGTAAGCTCATCCGACTGCGCATTCATTAAAAACCAGTTTATAAAATATCGTTCTCATATTAGGTCATCGCTAGTGTGGCTACAGTCTATAGGTGTAGTGATTTATTTGCGAAGCGCAGAGCAACACAGTTGTGCTAGTTGACTAAACAATAAGTCGCATGTTAATATTTGTTTGTCAGCCCTAATGTCCTTTCATGTAGTTATGGCGTAGCATAATTTCAATTAATCTCTACAGCATTGTATGTTTTTTACATGATGTACAAAAATATCGCTCTATTAGTCTATCATTGAGATCACTTCACAATGTCAAAAATACATCATTAGGCAAAACAAACGGTGTGCTTTTATAATACGTGATTAAACTTTTCACATCCATGCATGGATTAGTTATGGTTTATATATACCAAAACTAGTTGCTCGTTTAATAAAAATGGTATCACACGGAAGCTCGTTTAGTATTCTCAATATATTACCATGGTTACAACTATGATATGTTGCCATGGTTACTATTGCCTTTCATTACCATGGTTACAACTATGCTATGTTGTCATAGTTACTACTGCCTTTCATTAATATGGTTACAACTATGCCATGTTTCCATGGTTACTAAAGTGTTACATTACCATGGTTACAACTATGCTATGTTGTCATGATTACAGGCGCCGCGGAGGACGATGTGGTGCTGGAGGTGATCATACTGGTGGGGACTGTGTGTCAGGATGACGCTTGTGCACGCATGTTGGCCGAGGCAAACATCATCCAACTCCTCATAGAATTGCTCAATGGTGAGTTCACTGCCCATTCAAATCTTTAAAAATATTTTTCTAAAATACTTTCAAATATTTCTTTTTCACAAATAATTTTAAATGTTTTCTTTTTTCTTATATTTGTTTAAAAAAATAATTTGTGATATTTTTTAATTGCCTCCAATGTATTGGAATTGAAATTGAATTTGAATTTTTGTCATGGATTCATCTAATACAAAAATTGTTACAACATTTTTCAGCCAAGCAAGAGGATGACGAAGTTGTCTGCCAAATAGTTTATGTGTTCTACCAGATGATATTCCATGAGATAACGCGAGAGGTTATCATAAGAGATACCCGTATCCTTTTGAATGCAGCTGAACTGGTATCTTTAGAATTTGGTTATTTTATCATTATTGGAGTGGTTTACACCCATCACAAATTACTTTTTATTACTCTGCTTTTAATTAAATGGCCTCATTTAAAAAAATATACAACATGACAATTCTTTACACATTAGGCCGTGGGCCGAATGCCAATATATCGTCTCTAAATAGCAAAGTGCTTCAGCCCAAGGGGTGAATACAAGAACTTTATATAAAGATCATCGCCAATGTATCCTGGTTAAGAAACATAAATGTTCTTGTAAAAATGTTTGTTCATTAAGAAATAAATTGAGTTTAAATGGGTGGGTGTACAAGTGTCAAATATCAATAAATATGCAGAAGCTTGGGGCGGATATAAGTTTTTTTGGTGCACTTTTATGTAAAAGCATGAAACTTAGTACACAGTTACTTTGATCTATTATAAGAATTTTCAGATAAAGACCCAAGTCAGTACACACCCAGGAAGCCGCCATATTGGATTTCAAAATGGCCACCGATCACATGTTTGTAATATCCATTTAAATTCGTTAAATTATTTATAGTCAATATGTTAGTGTTATTCTAAATGGG
>JAUTBV010100276.1:0-16059 GCA_032361325.1 Lepetodrilus fucensis | reverse complement strand
TGTTTTATTTATTGTATGTACCGTATTTTATGTGAGGTGAGACGTTAATAAATTATCTGTCTGTCTGTCTGTCTGTAAATTCACGACTGCATTGTATACACTGTCAATCACACCGTATCTTGGTAGCCGGTGTTTCAGGAATTACGTCCTTCAAGTGTCTGACAAGCTTCAGTGGTCCAACAGGCTGACACAAGCCACAATATCCTCCACATTTCAAGTGGATAACTGCGCCATCCTCCTCTCTCTGGATATCTTGTATCATACACAGGTGCATATCCCTGTACTTCCCATGTCTGATTTGGGTCATAATGTTTAAGAAGAGCTGTATTATTAATCAATGTATACTACTTGTTCTGGTATAAGCATTGCGGAAGACCGTAGCTTGTCATTCAGTTCACGTGACATACTGAGTAAATATTGTTACAGTTTTGATACTAATGGAGTCATGCTCATGTGCATGTAGACACCCTACTTCTATATTTCAAATTGACGGCCCTAAATATTTATACATGTAATATATTTGATACTTATCATGGAATTCATGTACTGAATCGTACCGACATCTAATGTAATCTGTACACTCTATGGAATTACTGTGATGTGTTTTATCTTTTAACATAGTTTTAAATGTCGAATTTTGAATGTCAAAATAAATAAATTATTGTTACCATTTGCATATCTTCAAGAAATAGTGCTTTGTTGACAATACACAGCAGTAAAAAGGAAATAAATGATATAGTTGTATATAGCAGATTAGTTTGAAGCTTTATAAGTAATATTTCCACGGCAAGGAGACATCACAAATAAAAACACATGGGGCTTATCTCTGATCAGAGGCGATTAAATGTTAAATGGTTTTATGCATGTGCGACGATTAAAGACATACACTATTTTATGGTCAAACGTATTTTACCTGAAAGTAGATATATTTGATTTGTTTTCACAAATATATTGGGTAATTTAAAGCTACCTTTTTCTCATGCCCCATTGGTTTTAATAGTTTTCATATTATTGTTTTATCTCCACGTAAGAAAAATCTCGAGATAATAAATAACTAAAATATGAGGGGGAAAATTAAAACGTGGTAAATGTGGAAAGTGTGGGCTGTTGCCCGTTATACTTGTGTAGACAACTGCATGTTTTAGAGTAAAATACGTTTGACTATGAACATTGTCAACAAAGTATTCAAACTGAAATTTGTATCCCAAATAAGTAAAATAATATAAGTAAGATTTCTCCTTCGATTCTGAAAAGTATCCTTAGTTAATTTATTAAAAACAACCAAAATAGCGGTTTTACTCAATTGCACATCATTTCCTTTATGAGCAGTCTCTTAATAATGCATTACGTTGTGAATATTTCAATACGTATATTTCTATCAAAAAGCAATTATGATGTTGATCTTGTGACTTGTTTAGTGTGTAAAACAAAGCCACAATATATCAATTTCAACTGCCGTATATATCTTTCATATAGTCTGTATCACCATTATATTATTTAGTATTAATTAGTGTACAGTATACGTAGTAGCATCATATGTTATGATAATGTTCTGGTAATTTAGGGTGTCCAGAGTCATAACCTGCAAAGTACCACTTTTATGACGTAATGATTATACAATTTGTTCGGGATAGGGTAAAATGAAAGGGCAATATATGTTCAACCAAACCAGATACAACAACATTATTACCACTCATTATGTGTGCCCTGACGTACTCTATAGTTTTAATTAATTCGTATACAAATTAAGTCAGTAATCAGGTCAACAAAGGTCAAAAGGTCGCAAAATTCGTGTTGTGCTACATGTCGTGAACATGGGTAAGATACGACTCCCGTCCACCTCTCCTACTGTGACCACCAAACCCAAGTTATCTGAAACTTTATAATGAATTAGGTAAAGAATTATGGATGAAATAACCAGCTGGTATCCTTGTTAGAGTGGTACCATAAAATCTCGATTTCAAGTTTTGATTTAGAGTTCTATTTTGATTACGAACATATATTTACTCACTAGAGGATGAACACATTCTACAATACCACTTACGATACTAGTATATCAAATGAAAGATAATTCAATCCTGCATCACTAGATATTGTTAAGTATTCATTTATTTTAATATATAGCCGGGAAATGGTATCTTAAAGGTCTTCCCTACCGAACACTATTGGTACCGGAAAGGTATATCAACTATTTGATACAATTGTTTCATTCACAGCGAGATATATTATACATTATTATTATTAAAACTTGAATGTTGAAAAATAAACTTCTGGGACAGCGAATAGCATCGACTGTGAAAAGTAAACCGTAAATGTTCCATTATGTGATATCACCATTCGTGCTCTGCTGCCCAACCTACATCCCTCACTGCGGTAATAATATGTCAATATTACAGAATCGTAATACTTCTACAGACCAACAGTACTGCATGATCCATTGAAAGCCATATATTGGATAATAGCCTACCACGATAGTCGATACATCGATTACTATCGGAATCCATATAGATTGAAAACAGCCAAATCCAAAATGGCATTTAAAAAGACTTTCTTCTACAAACACAATGAAGGGGGTGCCAAAACATATCCTTGCCGCAATTTTCACGAGGCGTAAATTTCTCCCTATGTGTAAATGCATACACCGTCTCACGGAGAAAATAGAGTATTTCAATATTAAATCAGCTGTGTTGTCAAAATTACAATTAATCAATGCCACACTTTGATATTTATAGCTGTCAGAACCTTTGTGCGCACGCGCGGTCATCGCGCCAAAATTTACACCTGCCGATAATCAATTACTGTTAATCTGAAGCGATCAAGTGCTCCTAGTTAGTTGTTAGGAGTTTAATTGAACCTAGTGTTAACCGAGTACTCAATAGCGTGCGATACCATGTGGTAAAATAACTGGTGGGTGGTGATGTATATACTGTATTTAAGAGGGTCCATTTAGGAGTAGTATGAATCTGAACGGGACTGACAATGGTATCCTTTAACCCTCTCCCTGCTGAAGGCAGCCTAATCCAGCAGGGAGAGGGTTAATGGCTTTATATACCATATGGGTATATAGGCGTAGAATGCTGTAGGCTAGATATACTTCTCTCGTGTGACAGTGCAAATACATATTTATTATGTATAAAAGGCTGATATAATTTAACATAAAATACCTTGTTATAACCATTAGGGTATGGTTAAATGCCGTTAGTGCATGGTTCAAAATCGTCATTTCACGGTTCAAAACCTTTATTCCGTTAGTGTATGGTTAAATACCATTAGTTAATTACAGTTTCGTTAAATAGTGTCAGGGTTTCTAAGAGAATATACACTAAATACTGGCATTACAAGCGTATTTAAATTAACCATGTCGAGGTATGCATTGCACATATCAATGATAATATCATCGTATATTTATTCCGATATATTTTAGATATAATTAATTTCAGCCGGTCACGTTCTAACATAACCAAATAGAAGCGATGGCCAGAGGAATGTATCTAGTTCTGACCTAGTGCTATATTATGTTTCAGTATACGTGTGTCTCTACTATAAATGTTAGCATTCCCCCCCCCCCCACCCCCACCCCCACCACACTACAACAGAAACATAAAAAAAAAAATTATATATTTTAGTCAAATGTTGTTGTTTCTTTTAAATATTTTCTGCAGGCATATTTTCCAGGTTTGGGGAGAGAACAAGATGGAAAAACGAACGGGGTTTTCGAAGATAGAATTAATTTGAGAATATTTTCATTGCTATATAAACGCATCCTAATCTGTCCAACGATGAAAGAATTCGCAAACAGTCTGTTCCCGGGCTTTATAACATATCAACCTGCTATGATACGGGTGTAGTGTATTTATTTACTTCTACCACATTAGAATTAGAACTCATTCCTGTTAAACGGGTATTGTTAGGATTTAGGAATACCCAATCTTAGATGAACTACGTGCGTAGTTCTGTACATGTAGTCTATGTGTCTATATGTTTAATATAGGCTGCACCTACTGTGGGTGAGGCACTGAAATAGGATTAGAACTCATTGTTGCTATTATCTTCGGGTTGACACACTAACCTACACACACACCATCACTGCACAATTATACAAAACTGAAAGTCAAGTACTTAATACATACACACACACACACACACACACACACACATACACACTCACTCTCTCTCTCTCTCACTCTCTCTCCCTCTCTCTCTCACTCACTCACTCACTCACTCTCTCTCTATATATATATATATCCCCCCTCTCTCTCTCTCTCTCTCACTCCCTCTCTGCTATATGTATCTCTCTCTACCCCCGCTTTCTCTCTCTCTCTTTCTTTCTCTCTCCCTCTCACTCTCTATGCTCTCTGTTCACTCTTTCTCTCTCGCTCTCTATGCTCTCTCTGTTCACTCTTTCTTTCAGACGCTACTAGTATCTACTAGTATGCTACATCTCACCCCATCTCTCACTGTTTCTCTCCCGCTCTCTCTCTCTTACTGTTTCTCTCTCTCTTATGTCATCTCTTCTCTCTCTCTTCTCTCCCCTCTCTAGATATCGCTCTCTCTTCTCTCTCTCGTTCTCTCTCTCTCTCTCGTTCTCTCTCGTTCTCTCTATCTCCCCTCTATATTAATTCCTCACCATCACATCCATTTTATATATTGAGCCTTATTAATACAGATTTGTGAAACAAGGTCGTATTGTTTTTCATGACAGCAGCAACAAGGAAGAATAAAATAGCGGGTATACAAGTTTCATCAGGATGTGCTAGTATATATTTATTTAGTTATCCAACTAACTATGAAGGTCGAACGCAGACTCACAGTCAATACAATTCACTGGCCTCTGTTCTACAACTACCGTTTTCACACGCAGCCGAGTGCGGTCATTCAGAGCGCCTCGGTTTCCCCCATTCATTCAGCGCGGAATGTTCGGTGGGGTAGGTTGTATGCTAAGGTAAGGTTCCTCTCATCTATGGTTATTATTCACTGACGTTTTTGTTATCAGTTTCCAAGTTTCGGGCTAGTGCATTAGTGACCCATTTATTCTAAAAGTTACCTAATAACGTATGTATTGTAGTAAATATGCGTCCGTTCTGAAAATATATCTATGGGACCTAAATTCTGCCGAGGTTGGATGATGCCATCTTGTCATATGTATTACATATAGGAGATTGTGTTCGGCTAGAACAATGGCGCCCGACGAGGGATAGATCATAATGTTTAGTAGTAATACCTTTCCATCAGAGTATAACAACTAGCTGCCAAGTAGAATTGTGATACCACCTTAGGTGAATTCGAAATGTCACTGTTGACCCAACAAATTACGGATATCATATAAGATGCCAACATAATGGTTATTATAAGGCACTTGAAACGAATAGTTTAAGTTGTACACTCCCCAGGGAGTTGGGAATGTCAAGTAAGTGCATACTGAACCAGTGGCCTGTGTAATGTGGTCTTTGAACATGTTTTATGCATAGAATTATGCGCTAGATTAGTCTTCTATTATTATTAGTATCGATATTATTATTCTGAACCCTAACGTGAAGATCACGCCTATGCATTCACTATAGCTCGTCTTTTGTAAATGTTTTAAAGAGTATACACAATGATCCATTGACCGGGGATAATAATGTGGCGCTTAGAGCATGCCTTAGGGGGTGGGTTTGGCGCATTACATGTGGCCTACTATTATTATTGTTATATATTATTATTAATAGTAGTAGTAGTAGTAGTAGTAGTAGTAGTAGTAGTAGTAGTAGTATATATCTGTTAAATAGATACTAGGGAGTGGTGTAGAACAGTGTTTAATGATTCAGTCTTAGAAAACTGCCGGTTGCCAGTTCGAACCCTGTCTCTTGGGATCTTCTCTATAGAGTAGAGTCTATTCCCCGGAACCGGAACCGGAACCGGACTTGTTGTCCGGTTCTGGAATATTGACCGCAAGTCCTATTCCAGTTCCGAATCAATGGAAATTATCTCACAACCTAACTTATGACAAACAGTGTATATAATATGCAGGCACCTTACCTAACCAATGACCCAAGAGCTTATAGAGAGACGGGCTTCGAAAGTGTATATATTATGGTTGATGTACACATAATATACCCGGGGATGATGGTTTTGTACCTCATATGCCAATAATTATATCACCACTATCTACTGCAAGGAAATTGTGTAGGGCATTGTGTATACACAATGTGTGCACTCTATTATTTGTCACGAACCTTAAACCACACTGTGTTAACCTCTGTTGCACATGTTCAGAATACCGTAAATGTCAAATCAGGAGTCTGAAATACTAGTATGACGTTTATAGTATCCACGTATGACTTGAATTACAAGTGAGATTCTCATGTCGTTTTGACACAAATGATGTTAAAGGCATCTTCTCACTGTATTGTACCTGAATGTGTGTACATTTGATTACGTATATTATAAATCGCGAGATTAAATAAAACGTTAAAAGAATATGAAAATATTGAAAATCAGTGGTATATGCGGAAAATGTAGCTTGTTGCCCAATATTCAATGTACATAGTTTCAAGTAAAATACATTTGACAATGAAATATGTCAACAAACTGTATTGGTATGCCGTTAATAAAGCTATTGTAAGGTATGATCATGTATCGGACTGTCACCTCGTGTCTTCATGAACACATTCTGTAAGATGTATTGCTTATAATATATATTTTCATATGAGATGTATGCGATAGTTGCCTCTAACAATATAATGAAAATAATAGTAATACCAGGGAATTCAAATCTATTTGCAGAAGTTCTGTAATATGGTTCGGCATTGGTGCATTTTAGACCTACGTTTACCATTCTCCAAGCATAGGTAAATGCATACAAGTATACTTATATAGTCATCTTCCCTATGGAGCCCATAGACAGCCTGTTTTACTCTATAATACTTGACTATGCTCAGCGCGTAGCCTCTTAACAATCACAATACCTGCCATATATTGAAAATCGGTCGATCGGAAAATATTCTTTATCAAATCTTGACATAGATTGATGACAATATTATAACAATGTTATCTATGCCTCTTGCACACTGGGTTCATTGTATTCATAGGATATATCACATTTATAGCAATAGAAACTGAACTACAATTGTATAAGCAGTGTTTCTATATCAAAGAATAAATCTCGTCACAGTTTTCAACATAATTTCTCTCATTGGTTAGATTAATGTAAGTGTACTCATACTAGACATATACTTTATTGCATAGTCTTCATACAAATTAGTCCAAGGCACGTACAACACTGTACTGTCTCCAGTTATGGGTATCTTACGTTGTAATCTAAATACTCGCATTTCTTATAGAAACATTTACCACGAGAGCAGTGATCCGCTTCAAGGTACTAAATAGTTGAAAGGAGTTAGTATATATGTATAATGCTAACGTGTCTTGCTTGGGATAACGAAAACAGGAAACTGTTTCTTCTCCTATACTATAGTTACTCTATCGCGATCATATCAACAAGCTTTTAAACACGGTTCTTGCGTTTATGTCAAAGAAAATACCCATCCCCTGGTATAATGTATCGAGTAGAATATCTACCTCGACCATATTATTACTTCGTTCATGACCATCAGTTATCTTTTTTTAAAGCCATTAATCAAGTTTTTACTAGTATTATATAGCAGGAAATGACTTAAACCATCATTTATACCCGGAGTACTTGTACGACCCTTTAGTGATAGTTAGGTCATGGCAACCGATGGTTCAGTTTCATTAAGCTCCCATATACCGCTAAGAGACCATGGTATCGTATCACAAACCGCTCTTATCAGCTAAGAGACCATAGCGCTCTCTTGCAGTGTATTAGCAAAGAGAGCGTTATGGTCCTTTATAGTGGATAAGAGAGCTTCGTGAAAGGATATCCATATGTAGAGCACTCTCGTGTGTCTACGAGAGCGCTACTATACGCTTCTTGAACATGTATATTGCTTACTGTTATGTAGCCTATTATATATATTATTACGCCACTCAAGTATACTCTGTTCGTTTGGATAATTAATGGATGAGTCTGCACCAAAGAGCACATGAAATTATTATATTTGTTTTAAATTATATTTTTATGAAATATGTTGGACTATGTTCACGTCGTCATTGAAAATAAATTCGGACAAGATATATTTCAGGGAAATTCAAATTGTCTCAGTTTATTTTATATTTTCACGAAAACAAATATAGTTTTCTTATTCTAAATACATTATTCGTAACATTGTTGTATGGAATATAGCCTACCCTCCTCTGTCTAACAGGGTGAAACACTACTTTTTAATTAATTCCAGAGATGAATGAACATACTATATGTGTGTGTGTGTGTGTGTGTGTGTGTGTGTGTGTGTGTGTGTGTGTGTGTGTGTGTGTGTGTGTGTGTGTGTGTGTATTTAAATATTTTTACAGTCGCAGTTAACAAGAATATGCCACTCAGACACAGTATAGGTGACTCAGGGTGATATCAACTACCATTTTTGCCGTCTTTAGGTATGACACGGCCGGTTGGTAAACTGGGTTTAATTCAATTGATATATATTGTATTAATCTGACTAAACACCACAGGTGTCCTCCATTCTCCAGCAGTAATTTGTTCCGCCGGAGGATATATATTTGTTTAATACTTTCAACGATAAGGTTGATAAAAGATGAATAAGTAAAACATACACCTGGATGAATGTACACATAGGTATACCAATACATGTCAGGGCAGATACTGCACGATGCTGCCTTGTAACTCGACGGAAGACAGACCTTACTTGTTCATAGCCGTTGACACGATTTCGGATGCGGAGTACTACCTATAGTCCGAATCTCATTCAAAAACGCATATGAAAAGGCAAAGGTTGAAGAAAGGTGATACCCCATGTTATTGTATTGATAAAAACTGGCATTAAGCACGCGTATGAATACAATACTCTTCATACAGGTGACAGAAGATGTGATGGATGGTCGCTAATAAGATGAATAGTCTATACAAAGGCGGAGCGACTGTAGTTTATTTCCGAATAAGACTGTAGTAAAGATAAAATTAGTGTATTTGCATCCCCGTGAAAAGGAAAATACCTCATTTAGTCCAGTTCTCATGTTTTGGTTTTAAAGATTCAGTGAAAATATAAATATATAACTTCAAGGACTAAAAGCACAATACAACCACCATCGTCTAGACGTGTCGCCAAGGTCCAACGAGGCGAGTTCAATGTTTTGTAATATAAATATTTCATAATTATGTTATTATACTTCTATTTCGGTATTTGGAATGTCAGAACGGTTATAAAAGCAGTTAATTAATTAAGTTTACAAAGTACTGAAAAGATCATGGATTTCAACTATCTGCAGTTCTGTAGCTAAAAGACATCTCGTTTACTATTTTGCTATAATTTATGGGCACCCTTTAGCTACAGAGGAAAGCAGTAATATGCATCAACAACAGTGCACGGCAGATCCCAATAGCGCATTTGGATCTGCCGCGCACTTTTGTTAATGGGTTAATCACTACTTGTGGCAAAAATACACGGGGCAGAACGAAATCCAGCTAGGAATAGATTCAATAACCATAATTTGTATTAGCACATTCTAAAAACATAATGGTTGGTGAATGTTATGTACACTGTTTTCATTACTTATTTTATTTTAATTTATAAATGATATCTAGTAAAGTGACGTTTCTTAATTGACACCTTTAGTACTATATCTAACAATTGATCGCTGGGTAGCTCAAATCCATAAAAATGCTGATTAGAATATCATGTTTTTAAGATTCGTGTTTACTCATTCGACGTACCGTTCATCCATCTATAGGCGCTTGACTGATCAAATTCGCATTAATTCTCATGTTGCTACCTTACTATAAAGAACGTTAAGAAAAGAGCAAATATTTGTATCCATATTATAACCGCAAAGCAATACACAATTGATTACCTTTGGTCGCATGCATTCGGAATATATCGGGCAAGAATTTGATTTCCCAGCAGGCCTCGTCGAATACTACACTGGCATTGAAATCCCAATGCTTCTGTTGTCAAGATATCAATATCTTTCATGAAGCTCTTGTATCCATTACGAGAGCATATTATTATATCCCTCTCGTATTGCTTTCTTATATCCACTATGAAGACATAGGGCTCTCGTAGGTGCCAGGGTATCGTTTTTTAAAAGCTATCTTATCCACTACAAGAGCATAGGCCTCTCATAGTACGAGACCGTTTTTTAAATTTCTATTATTATATCCACTATTAGAACAGTGCTCTCATTCATGCCGAGTATCGATTCTCGAAGCTCTCGTATCCAATATGAGACCACTGCACTCGTAAGTGCAAGACCCCGATGTATTATAGATCACCACGAGAGCGCTATTGGTCTGAGAGGATACAAGAGCTTACAGAAATTCTGCCTAGCCGGAAGGTGTGCGTTTCTGGAACCTCTCCTTTATGCGACCACATCTCTCTTATCTCCTAAGCGCTCGATCGGTATGCACAAGCGATCGCTACTAGAGCACTATTGGTGTCTTAGTGGATAAGAGAGCGTTGTGAAACGATACCAAAGTCTGCGTTTCAACGAAATGGCTTCAAGAGCAGCCATACGGGGTCTAAATTAATTGAAGTCACTTCCTGCTATAGTAAAAACATGATATGCCCCCTTAGGATTTAGGGAAATACTATAGACTATCCTTTTTTGAAACAGTCTAGGTACCCTTTTACGAAGCTAAGAAGATAACGATCGTTGTAATCTACTAAGTATTGGCATTGTGCCGATTGTCTGGATAACGTAAATATGCCAATATTGACAAGGTACTACACATGTATAAACACAAGCAATTGTGATATAGCTGGTCATAGAAACCGGTACATGTACATTGTACATAAAACAAAACTTGTGGCTTTGTCTGGGTCCTCGTTATAACGTTTCGGTGTACCTTTAAATATACTATAGTAGTAGTGGACAATGGTATCAATACTGACAGTACACAGGTAATAGCATACACCGCAGGAATCTACAGAAAATGTAAGAACAACTTGTATTTTCTATACTACAGCTAACTCAAGGTTTGGCATTATGTTATATTCTGAACTATAGTGTTATATCTTTTCAGGTATGTTATAAATACACGCACTGCACTGTGGTACAATAATCTGTACTTCAGGAACTATATACCAATATGTTAAATGCATGTACATGTATACAGTAGTACTCTTAGACAGTATTGTATTAGTTTTTGTATGTAGTTTTTGTGTTAGAATTACGTGTTCCTCCACAGACACCGTGCTGACATAGATACATAAACTATGTGCTGTGTAGATTGTGTCATATGTTAGCCTGGAGTGTTTCTTTTGATCTTGTCCATTGTATCACAAACACGTGGCAGGTCGACCGTCTGGAGGGGTGTCGAGACGTGTTTGTCCTAAGTCAATATTACACGTTCACACTGGTAAAATAATTGGTCGTTAATGTCACGTTGTGCGATCTAACTTTATATAAATGCCAGTCAAATTGGAGAACTATTCCTAACGTTCCATAATTTGAATATTTATCCTAAATTGCTAATTTGTTTATAAACATAATAAATATCTGTGGACTTAGTATACACCCCTGACTGGATACCTATCGTATATGGAAAATAATTTAACATCTCTCATTTGCAGTTAATGTGCAATGTAATCAAGCCTATACAAAACTATGTAGATATTTATTTTGGACTAATGTTTACGTTCTATATTTTCAGTAACGTGAAGACCATTCTTCCACTGAAATCCTTCCGCGTCATCAGCGAGTATTAAATCGCCCCAACGTCGCCGCCATGTTGACGTCAGGATTCTTCCGCAGAAGACGAAGAGCGTTCTTAGGAACGATGTTATTATGCGTGTCCCTCACTGTTATGCCAATGTGGTATTTCTCACCAATACACACAGAGTTGTTCCAAACCAGCATTCACAGATTCAGACTATTTGGAGGTGTCAACGAGGAACTACTTTTGAACTTTTTCAGGCTACCTGCGGATGATCCTACGCTGGTAGATATAGTGCGGAATAGATTCATCCGCATGCCTCAATCGATAGGATACAATCTGTCTCGTCCAGATGAAAAGGACTTTTCCCGTGGACTTAGTAAAGTTATCGATGATACCATAATCGGTCAAAAGGTAATGATATCATTATATGCTAGTAAATACTGTAATAAACCATTTATAATAACACTGCATGGTAATTAAAGATTAAATAAAGGTTTACAACGAAAATGTTATTGATATAAGGGGTAATTAGTATTAGGCGGTGTTATTATAACAATAATAATTATTATTATTATTAATATTAGCAGTAGTAGTAGTAGTAGTAGTAGTATTAGTAGTAGTAGTAGTAGTAGTATTAGTATGGCAGGTAGTAGCACAGTAATAGAGTATAGGACTTTGTGCACAATATACATAGTTATCGCCCTTGGTTTGTCAGTACCTCTTGCTAGCAGGTTTACTGCAACAGTGCTACAGATGCTGTTGTTCCTCCTGTGATATGAGTGAAATAATCTTGAAAGCGACTCTAAACACATTTTGAACAATCAAACAAATGTAGCCGGGTGTGATATAAGATGCTCCACAAACATAATTAATTAACGTCAATGTTGTTGTTGATCCAGGAGAAGGGGTTCTACGTTGAATGTGGCGCCTTCGACGGCGAGGAAGGTTCGATAACTCTTTTCTTCGAAAGAGAACGGCAGTGGCAAGGGCTATTGGTGGAACCAAATAGAGCTATCTATAACAAGCTAGCCAAGAAACATCGAAATGCGTATTCAGTCAATGCATGTGTTCGGACAGATTATGCACATTACAAGGTGAGGAAAAAACATGTGACCTAATACTGTGCATGCGATACATGTTATAATTGCAATTCTAAATGAAAATACTTACACAGGTGAAATATTCATTGCGTTAATTATTTGTGCCCTTCAATATTATCTAGCATATGTTATATATATTATCTAGCATATGTTATGCAAAACGTTCTACATACTAATTGCGGTAGTTGTGCCTTTCAGTATACCTCTATAAACCATTATCATATACGCAATACGTGTTTAATATGTGTTATATATAACAAAGTTCAATCTCTACTTGATGTCATTGTCATGAAAACAAACATATATTCTTTAAATACTACAATTGCAAAGAACTAACAGGAATACACGTTTAATTGATAATTAAACGAGTAAAACGAAGTTTGATTACTATTATATGAATATAATCACAGGTAAGATGGATCACGTGCTCACGTGATCACGATATACGTCGTGATTGGATGAAATATAATATTTTCATCGTTACAGACGCCAGAAAAGAGTTCCGAAAAAGATGCGTACTTCACCCGAAGTTCCAGCGACGACGTGGGTCAACATCCGGTGCCTTGTTTCTGGTTAACGACTCTTTTGCTAGCAGTGGACAGAAACTCGGTCGATCTGCTTGCCGTGGACATTAACGGCAAAGAACAGGATCTGATTCAAACAATCGACTTCCAGAAAGTTAACGTACATAGTATCAGTGTAGAGATACCGTTGTCGTACAACGACACGACTGTAAAAGAATTAATGAAATTAATGGACGATAAGGGTTACACCGCAGCGCATCTATTTGCAGATCAAGTCCATAGGACAAAGGCACTTGTTTTTAAGAAGGATGTTTCCTAAGTCCAAAAGATCTACCACGTGACAATTTTCACGGAAATCAATCGGCAGTCTTCGGGAAAAATCCGCCGGGACTAGATACTTACTTCCGAGAAAGAGCCGCGAATGCGACGAGAATCTAACGATTGTAAATTGGTTCTTCATTCTTTGGATGAACAGATCCACGTGAGCATGAGACCATTCTAGAAGCATCTTCGGGGTATAGAATCAGTGATCAGTGATTCATAGACACAGTAAGGAAGTACTGAATGAGGATGGCATAGACACCGGAAGGATGCCAAAATCAGCTATCAAAAATACATCAACGAAGAATTAAATCATGACTATAGTAATGAAATAGCTGTCAAGATCATCATTGGAAGCAATATCCCACATATCGGAAAAAAGATAGTTGTATTAAAATATGCAATAGCCTTATTCGTGACATTTGACCTCTTGCAAAGATGATCATGCCATTTTAAATTCATTGCATACCTATAATAACTCATTACATACCTATAATAACTCATTACATACCTATAATAACTCATTACATACCTATAATAACTCAGTGCATACCTATAATAACTCAGTGCATACCTATAATAGCAGACATTGTGATTAGGCCTACTTGCCTTATTCACTCTAAAACTTCGTATCCAAATCAAGCATCCATTCCAGTCAGTATATCCTCAAGACCCAGTGTCACTGATTGCTTTTTCATACGCTACGTACGTCTCTGGACCCGTAGTTTAGAGGATGTCCTGGCAGTTATTGTTTAACTTAATGGAATAGTAGATTGTGGCCTAGTTCGGGCGGTTACGCTAGTTTAGCCCGGAAGTATTATTGCGCATGTCTAGTTGTTGCTAGACAAGCTTTCGTGCTTCGTGGGTCGTCCTGTAGTACGTTCGTGACGTCATTCTAGCATTGTTTTTGCGACTTCGCCCGAACTCTAGCATTGCTCTAGATCCTCGAGAAACCGCCCGAAGTAGGCCTATAGCTACCGTGTACACCGTTTTCCGTGTAAATACAATGTTCCAGTCAGTACCAGTGTATTGACCAGTATTGCATTGTTGACAGTAGGCCTATGTATGTATTTTGTATACTAGATCTGCATGCATGTATTGTTGATAGTAATATATAAGTACATCGTTTGTTGATAACAATTTTTACTATGCATTAGTGTTGGAAGAAATACTTGTCTGAATGAATGCGAGTATGTACATAATTATGTCGTTTATTCATTCAGATCGACCAAATTTCAAGAAATTATAGAGAAGACGCGAAGTTGCTATGATGGACGTGTATTGTATAATACGCATAGTCTACATAATTCGTACATTCGCAGGGTCAAATCGTGTTGCTGCGTCCGGATTCGTAAACAGCAGCCATATTTGCATAATAAAATGCCAAGAAACCTAACGGACCGTGCTGTGTAGGGTATTTTCATTTGTGGCCCTTGTTGAGGACAGGTGGTTGCCAGTGGTAGAACGATTGGACTTCAGAGCCAAGTGTCCGGCATCAATGTTCGCGAAAGTTACATTTCTGACGCGATATTTATGGGATAATCTTGAGTGGCAATGCAGTTATCATCCTTGATCTGTCAGTGCCAGTGCTCGCATGTTTACTGCAACATTCAGTGCTACGGATGTTGCGGGTTTCCTCCTGTCTTTACTGGCAAGTCGTGCTATTAGTGAAATAATCTAGAAAGCGACTCAAAATTCCAATTTAAAACAACAAAAAAGACAAATATAAAAACCTATTGATGTTGACAGTACATTACTGTTGGCAGTTGTACGCATATTATTTGTACTTTATTGCACGTTGACAGTTGTATGCATATGGCGCGTACATTATTGTGGACACTACTAGTTATAAGCATATACGGCATACATTATTGTTGGCAGGTATATGCATATATTGTGTACATTGTTGTTGATAATTAAATATGAATACTATGCAAACCATGCTGTAAATAAACGCTGTCTCATCAATCGTACACACGGCCATCAGGTTAATAAACTATTGTTGGTGAGTTGTTGTTTTTTACTCCACTTCCGGTGAACAGCCTAAAACGTCACGCGGCGATATGTCTCCGTTTTGGAGTCGTCCAGTGCGATGTACCTCATCATCTACCAAGAGCTCATAGCATTTCAGTACCTTAATTCAACAATAAACTGAGTGGATCACCCATTCCGACCTCCTCGGGCGAGTCCAGAAGCATCAGATAAGAGTATGTACCATTGGAAAGTGACTTGAGGATGTTCAGAGTGTGGATCATCATGGCAGACAGAAGATGTGACTATAGGCTACATGTTCTTGTGGTCAGGACCATCCTCGCACCCCAGGGGTACCTTTAATTACGTTCACACTTCACTGTGGTACTATGCAGTGAGTCCTGAGCGTAAT
>JAUTBV010100265.1:0-16059 GCA_032361325.1 Lepetodrilus fucensis | reverse complement strand
TACAGGGGGTTGCATTAGATATGTGTCTACCAAACAGCGGTGGAAAGGTTTTTGGAAGTACAAACATGATTTTATGTGTGTCAAGTGAATGTAATTTGCAGTTGTAGCTAAGAACTAGTCCAAAACAACCATAAACATATGCCTTCAATACATTTATTATTTATGTGAAATTGACATTATTTGAACAATTTGGAGTTTTATCTGTGCTTCAGAATATTGCAAAACAGTATGTTATTGCAACTTGATCTCCGTTCATTTGTTTCCCGTTTAACACGGAAACTGGTAAACGTCATGTTCATGGTTGTCGCTTTGACGACTTCGCTTGGCGACTGTATTGTTAAATATAAGCGTAGAAATAAACAGTGTTTTGTGATAAAGGGACGAGGAAGTAAGTAAATTCAACTATTATTCTTATTAGTGTTATTTTCATCGACAACAACGGGGCTATTACATATATAAACATGACTAGGAGCTACTTTCGTTTTACCCAGCGATAACCATGATTTAGAGTTGTTTCCCTTACTTCCTTCATTCATCCAGATTGCTAAATGGTTAATCGAGTATCTCTCAGTGTGAAAGTAAATTTATATTGATTGGCATTATATTTATATGAAAGCTATATGGAGCCGCTAGATTGTTTTACCCTGGTTCTGCCGTAATGTTACTGATCCAGGGAATTATTTTGAATAGGAATATGTGTGTGAGAACAAGGTGTGACACGGACCAGTATTAGGCCTAACATTTGTTTTTCTTATTTATGGAGTAATGAGATATTTTAATCATTATTATAGGTTAGCTGTAGTTCTGAAGCTAAAAGAATGCCACGTTTACTATGTTGTTATCTATATATGGCACCTAAGGGTTAGGTAGTCTTGTCTCTATTAAATAGTATATATAGCCTTGCTATTAATGGTGTACGAATTTACTATCTTAATTAATGACTATATAATAGCACGCCCAGAGAGTTATACAGCACAGCACATCACTACTAGGCTAATTATGTTCAGGAAATATACTTATCATATTATAAACACACATGTACATGTATTGAACTCTAGCCAGCTATGCTTAATGTTCATAAACAACACTATTATGTTTGTTGCTATTTAATTGTATGTAGCTATTTACGTGTGTGTGTGTGTGTGTGTGTGTGTGCGTGTGTGTGTGTGTGTGTGTGTGTGTGTGCGTGTGCGTGTGCGTGTGCGTGTGCGTTTGCGTGTGCGTGTGCGCAGGGGTATAAATAACGCCTGCCCGCGGGCCAAAGGCATTTAAAACCACTATCGGGCATGCTAACTTCATTTCTGGGGTGCCCGTTTGGCCCTCTTGATTTTCAATAGTCCGTTCTGTTGGGTTTTTTTGTCGTAAAACTGCTAAATATAAACATAAATCAAAGTTTATTACGTATAAATATACACAATCACACATGTTGCCAGCTCAATTGAGATATGAGGATTCTCTTTAGTGCATGAGGGGTGTGGATACACGTGTGCGGATGGTCGTACCTGCCGTGATGTCCTTGGCAGGTCGAGACAATGGGAACATTCTCTCCAGAAACAAGGTTTTGGTGTTGATGCCTGTTGATACATGTTGATGCCTGGTTCTGTTGTTAATGCCTATTGATGCCTGGTTCTGGTGTTGATCACAGGGACTTGTAGAGCGGACCCAGTAGATCTACGTCTGACCTTTTTTTTACAAACGTAATAAAAAAAATCATAAAAAATATCCGTACGTTTGTTGGACTAATAATGTATAAATTTGCATTCAATGATTAAAAACAGCACAATTCTATCATATTTTCATTGGGCTGTTTTTAAAAAATGTTGGGGACAAATCTAAATCAGCTACCCTTTGATACAAACGTATTATTTTTGTAAAATAACAAATCCCCTGGAATATAGTGTCCTTGTGTTCCTTTACAACAATCATTAATTATTTTCAGTTTCGATGTAAGTTTATTTAAAAGATTGCACAGCTACTTTCGTTTTATTGAAAGAGGACAGTATACCAGGCCGATTACACCATTATCAGATCGACTATTCACAACAAAAACAGAAGATGAAATCCACTTCCTAATTGAATGTAATTTATATTCTAAAATACGAAGTTCACTTTTTAACAAATGTATGCAATATAATTAATTGTATGTTTAACACTCTAAATTCATTTCAGAAATTGGAATGGCTTTTTAATTCAAATGTTATACAATATCATCTATCTCATGCTGTATTTCTAATGTATAATCTTAGAAGATTGTCCCTATGATGCTTTTACTGATTATATGCTCATTTTATCACTATGTGTATATTTTATTTAACATGCTGTGATATATTTATAAATGTACCTCAAATGGTGTCTTTTAGGCCAACTTTGGCCCGGTGCTAATTTAATTTGTCTTAAATACTCTGTATATTTTATATGTAAATGCACAAGACACGATAATAAAATAGTTTATTATTATTATTATATTATCAATTTCTACTGGTGCCAATTTACTGGAAAAGTAGAATTCGGCTGCGACAGGGTTAATAAACTATAATTGCTGGCTGTATCATTATTATTACTGCTGTGTGCAGGTTTATGGCTGGATAAATGAGGTTATCAATATATCATAACCAATAAAAGCGTCTACTCATGTCGATCAACTGTCTCCCATAACACTTCACTATTGCACGTAATTCTTTTTGAATTTGATTGGCTGTATTTGACCTACATGTAATTAGGTTATTCCCCTTTTATATCACGTGACATAAATGTTCTATTTGACCCAAGTGACCTGTGTAAGAGTACACGCATGTATAGTTATTGAATACACGGCGAATGAGTAATTCACAAGTCGGAGGTAGGTCCTATAAATACGTCTATACGACTCCAGAGTAGGCCTATACACGCTGTCATAGTATCTGTGGAAAGATATGAATGGGTAGCATATTGTACACTATGTTTACAAAATGATCAACTTGCGATATTATATATAATTATACAGGAAATTAACATTTAAACTATTGAATTTACTACTGGCTGGAATCCCTTATTACAATAAGATTCCATATCCATATTCGTGCTAGTGAATTGTATCAATTGGAGAAAGAAAATGATTACGGTATTTGTATGTGATTTCAAAAGTTTAATATTGTTGAACAACAACAACTATGATGCGTTCTTACCCTCAGGGGTATATCTACAAAAGTAATGTATTTATATTTTAAAAGGTCACAGGCCTATACTCCATCAATAGTTGTAGGAAAGCATGTACATAATTATTTTAAGAATTACTTGTCTGATTTGTTTTTCACTATAACTTTTGCGTTAGACAGAGATGTGTTCTTAGTCCTTGTTTGTTTTCCTTACTTATCAACTTATACTATACAGAGAAGTTATGATGGGGAAAAAGTGGTACACCAGGATTATACGATTATTGCTGCAGTTGTTTGCAGATGACGAATTTATTTTTTATATTATTGCACACATACACTACTGGGACGATTTAGGGCTTCTTCTTGTGGTTATAGAGACATGTTTTTACTCTTTAATTTAATATGCAAACACATTGCATTTTTCCTATACATATATTTATATAACACATCTACTTGAAACTATATTTTGCCTGTCCGCTTGAAATAGCACAATTCCAAAGCCATTTGTCAATAGTGTTTGTGACTGAACATCTATATTAGGCTAGTTTCTACAGTTATGTAAATCTCACATTCGCATTCATATATTACTGAATGTATGAAGCCCATTGGCAAACATAATATATGCTCGGCAAAGCTTTGCATAACATTCGTTTTGAAAACGTGTTTAATACATTCAATAGTAGGCCTACATTAAAACTAATATGTCATTTAAATATGATATCCTCTATACATGTACTGTAGCCTAAATGTAATGTGGTAGTTCTCCAGTACGCTAAATTGGGACAAAGTAATAAATTAACATGGATTAAATTAAATGCAATACAACAAACTGTTGATGGTTTTATTGCAGTGCATATAAAACACGTGTTTATTGTACACAGTTTACTGGAAGTTGAAACATAATTAATATATGGTTACGGAGTCATGGACGTTCTGATTGAATATACTAATGTAATGATTAGGCCTAAAGTGTTGCTCTATTAAGGTAATATATTTTCTAAACAAAATAATGTTATTATATCTAGTCGAATTATGGTCCATTCTCCACTAAAGTTGCACAATAGCACACATTCGTGTCGCAGAGCACTCTGACGAAATCTAAACGTATTTATTCCTACTAAACTATTTCCAAATATATAATGGCCATATCTTTTACCATAAATAAATGTCCTTGACCTATGAAAATCAACCAGAATGCTTTAATCTTATACATGAAAGGTGGCAGTATCCACGAAAGACTAGCTGCACACAGGCTCTGGGACGTGTGTGAGATGGGCCAGTAACCTTTCCATAAAACCGATATATGCCCTAGTTGAACTCGGTGTCATACCAATCAGCCGCGGTCAATGTTCATTCTGCGATGTTGAAGATGATGATATAGTACGACATCAAATTCTAAAATGTAATAATTTAGTAAGCCAAAGAAATACTATGTACGAACATTTATTTGATACCGGTATATGAAATTTGAGGACTGCGAATCAGACACTGAACTGCTAGTGACATTGCTTGGTGGAATAACTAAGCTAGTGGAAGATATGAGTCTTGAAACATGGATAAAGTGTATATATGTTATAGCAACAAACTTTAATTCATTGAACCTACAGTTTATACCACACTTGTAAATGTCACCAATGTTATATAACAATTGCATTTTGTATTATGTTGTAATGACACCATGTATTCCATACTACTCTCCGAATATATTTGGAGGAAATAAAATCTATCTATCTATCTCATTGACGATATATGCACAGTTGGGAATATGAAAGATAGTTTTTTCGAGGCATACTAATTTATTAATTAAGTGAGAAGGAAATGTTGATGAATAAATTAACATGTTAATTTAGATAGTTAACACCCAGTTGAATTATACGGTAGTCCATCGTGATAGTTAACACTGACATCCCGTGAAGAGCGTACAGCCATTAACATACCGGGGAACAGCGCACTTGTGTAATAACAGTTGTATTGTATTGTTATTATTAAAGTCGATGCTATAAGTAGGAACCATTAAATGTAGGCTACTATTATACAATAGCACACAGCAATGGGCAATGCTATCTAGAGTTTCAGTTTACACTACCGTACGGTATGTATAGCAAGGTTTAGTTTCCTAACAAAGTATGAGGTGCGTACAAGTATATATGTATTTCTACCATGCACATGTGAATGTTTATGGCATGAACCAAACATATCAGTAGAGTGGTAACTTTGTGTGTGAAGCTAACATAAAATACGACATCATATTATTTTCGCTAATGACTTGATGTACAAAATGCTGGTCATTGCACGAGTGCGCTCGTGTGTTAATGTGTGTACATCGTTGTTATTATATTGTATATTGTTTTCATTGGTAAGTCTACATTGTTATGTCTCAACGTGATCGAAATATTATTAGAGGAATCTTAGATATGCAATACAACATATTTGTTTTGCTCCTCAAGTAACAAACAACATTCCTCCTGAACTAAATTACATGATTATATTTCCAGGTTGGGTGTCAATGTGGATCATATATTTGCCATCCTCAATATTTACATAGCCACACTGCCTGAGGTGATCCAATCATATGATCTGGCCCAGATTTCTCCAAATAATTTTTGTTCAGTTGAGATTTCTCCCACTAACTCAGTGCTGTAACTTGAGTAAAAACTCAAACCCAGACTCAAGTTACAGCACTCAATGGGAGAAATCTCAGCCGAGCAAAAGCTCAAACTCAAGTTTGTTTCGAAATAAAATCAGGGCTTGGTATGTGCCGACATATGGTTTGGTTAACTTTTGAAATAATGTATGCAGATTTTCTGCAATGTGCAAATGTTGGATAATGTCTTCGAGTATTATAACCAAGCCTTATTGCTCCGAGAGCCAGAGTAGGGGCAACAAGGAAGTTGACTCTACTCGTCCCGGGCCATTTACATTTTGGTTTCTTGGTATTTTATGATGCACATACTATCAATGACTGTCGCTTGCAAGTCAGGACGCTGCACCACATACACATGTAACCCTGCGATAGTACTTTATCTGAGATAAAAAATAAAAATGGCCGCCAAAACGTTCAACTTGTCTTATCCAAAACCAACACACAGCGATTATTTGATGACGATGTAGCTTAACCTTCCTGTCTATGAATTCATACTCACACACATTCTCTGAAACTGAAGACCATTTCATGCAGTATAGTAGTGCTAGTAGTCTATGCAATAACTATATGGTTTGTAGGATGGCTCGCACAACACTGGTTTATTTAGTTTATGGTGTTTTCTCTAAAACATACTATAGTTTCTCTAACGTAGAGGTGCAGGGTATTAGTCCTTGTCAAACGCGGTTCGTGGCAATTGTTTCGATATTTGTTTTATGAGTTTGGACATTTTTTTTTTAATTGCCACTTCTCCGGATCGGACAAGTGGTAATTAAAAAAAAAATGTAAATAATCCTTAAAAATCTAAAGTAAATGCCATGTAACGTCTTTGACAAGGACTAGCAGAGTATTTGAATTTTGACCATAAGGTATTTAGTAGCGTATGGAATATGGGTACCAGAATATGAAAGCCATGCATGTTGTTCGTGTAAAGCAATTTGAATGACTTATTATTGTTTGTAGGTATTAAATCGTGCGCGGCTGTGGTTTATTTAATGTGAACTATACATGCTTCCATCATGCATGGCATATTTAGACAGAATTAATTTTCCTACAAATATATTTGATTCTCTAATCTCTAAAATATAAAAGACTGAAATAAATTAAGAATATGTCCAATTTCATTGAGATTATCATATCAACTTTTGCTATTTAATATATATATATATCCAATCATCTTGAATTACTAGTAACTAATTCATATATGTATGGACTATTTTAATATTTATATGTACCCTTGTACCACCGTGGGTGGTAAAAAGATAATAAAAATGCTGAACTCTACACGAGCGACATCCTCCATACATTCAGAATTCCTCGAGAGGAGTCCGCTTAGCAAGTTGATAAAAATAAGCAAAAGTATAGTCTTTGCTGATGATTTTGACAGAAGTCTTCATATGCACCAGTTAAGGTGACAATTGATGTGTGACATTGTCATTGGACGGAAATGACACTATGATTGGTAAAATCTTTGTCAGGAGTAGAATAACTATGCAAATTAGTAATTCTTGACCAACCAGTGAAGTTGTAAAGATTATCTCCGATAGAATAACATTGCTGTACTACTGACGTTATCTCAAGTGGGAGCCAGTAGTGGGTGATAATAAACAATGGACGTAAATTAAGCCGGAAATTAGCATCACCACATTTGATTGTCATCTCTTCAACAAAGATTCATTGTTCAAATTAATTATATAATATTTTAGGTACAAAATTCACAATGTTTCAAGTTGAAAGCATAATACATGATATAATTATTTCCATGAAATTTCAAGATGGCGACATGATGGCTGTGTACGTCATTGCGGTTATGTTTTGTAGGTATCGGCGTTATTCTATCAGACTTGTCTGTATTATTAATGTGAGAGCTAAAGGTCAACCGTATACCATATACTGATATTGCCGTATGTATGCATGCAGATCTATATGCTCACACAACAAATATATTGAACACGTGGCTCTTCTTTAGTGTGGAAACTGGCTAATAAATATAGTTTCTATGATCGCGCCACACACCCATATACCACCACCACCACATCCTCAACGCTGCCCCACCTGATGCGATCCCCATCACGAATGTATTTCATGTAGGCCTATTTCTTTCTCTTGAAATCACAGTAAACTATCTGAAACATGTTGCACACTCATTCTTGCACAAGAGTAATTAGGCCTATATGTTTAAAGCAAACCTATAGCTATTCTTTATCTAATACTTCAGCAGGGTTCATCACTTTGTTGTCCACGAATGAGGAAGAGGAACTTAGTGTGCAGAGGAAGCCGCCGACCATCTTCTATATCAAATATATCTCTGCCAGCGAGCATAGCTATTGAGATGAATTCTTAATAACGTGTTCACCTTTTAAAATACAGTTTTATACTTGGATTTGTAAGGCTGGTATGATCCAGGACTGTTGTCAAGGAAACCAATTCTATTCGTAAACGCGATATTCTACAGCTGGGTAGATTTCCAAATAATTATTTGACTATAATATGGGTCACAATTTTGGAGTTGAATTACCCCCATCCCACGGACTAGACTCATCTGGTAGAACTATACATATACTAGTACGTCATCAGGTTGGCATTGGTCGTTATCTAACTTTCACTATGAAAGCCTCTGTCAGATCGGAATTGATAAAGAGAAGTCCAACCTTGAGCAGTTTTATAGCATTTCATAGGCAAGTAATCAGATACCGCTATGTTCACATTGGTCTTTGGTACAGTTTTGTTCTCCAATACAATGGACATACGAAATGGCTCATTCAATTTGGACTGGTGGGTGCATATAATAATAATAGCATGTCGACCAACTACAGGCCCAGACAAATTCACAGGACTGAACATTAATTTGCACTGTTGCCAAAATTTTATACCCGAATCTCACAACAATTTTTTTACCAACGCTGTACGCTATAGAAATGTTGATGAAAGGGAAACTTTTGAGAACAAAAGTGTTTGCGTGGACAGAAGCATTTAACATTAAAACGATTGTTATCGAGATCACCCTATAAATAAGTAAAGGACCTTAAAGGGCAACGAGCCACATTCTCCGTGAGCTTGGTTTGGGAACAGAAAACGGAACGGAATTAATTAGCGTCATGTGACTTGTAACGTCCAATAATAACTGTTGACTGCAGACGTGGATGTAGCTCGACGGTCCGACGCATGATATTAATCTTTTCGTAAATAATTTGCATACATTTCCTCTGGTTTCCATGGCTCCTAGGTGTGTTTAGTGAACTCAGCAGAACTGAAGGTATAGAAGGCACAAGATTCACGGGGTGGCACACGGGTAACAGCGGAGTCGGCAGAGATGTCAGAGCGCACCAAACTTTGAGCCGACACAAGGAACCGCTTCTTCACTATGTATGTATGTGGTAGCTAATCAGTACTATATCTCTTATATTGTAATAGTATTACAATATAGTGTGTACACGATGTATTAATGGTTGGTTATTGAGTCAATCTATTGCTGGCTTATATTATTTGATAGAGTAACTTCAGGTATTCTTCTTTATTAACCATGGAATGGGATAGATAATGGTAGTATATTTGTATACAAACATGTTTAAACGAATAAACCTCTTGGGAAAAGATTGCTTGATAAATATAGAAATAGAAAAAGATTGCTTGATAAATAAATAAATAAATAAAAATTGCTTGATAAATAAAGAAATAGAAAAAGATTGCTTGATAAATAAAGAAACAAACGATATACTAGTGTTTAATTTTATATTTGATTTTTCTATATTTTATTCTCCATAGATTTCTTGCCTTGAAAAGTAAACCTGTAATTATCCTAGCTGTATGTTTTCTGTCTAACGTTGACGATGTTATTTGAAACTGTAAATGGGGATGCAATACTCATTTGACGTAAAATGAGCCCTGTTAACCCTCACGTGATCCATCTGACACAATAGGTGTATGACCATTAGCCCAGTAATAGTAGCCCGGTCCCGCCATGACCGGTAGTGCATATAACAGTTATACCAGTGACTACATCCTCGAACCCGGGACTATAATTATTATGACTACACATAACCTACTAAGGAAGGTCACTTTTACAAGAATCAGCTTGACCACCTTGAAAAGCTTGAGTAATTTTGTTCGTATTACAATTTTTAATTTTCATTAAAATTAAGGGCACTTAAATGTTTAGGAGGGCACTCTAGTTTCCAGATTAGAGTGCCCTCCTGGCTATCTGGAAATGTACACCTGTGTCTACCCCTGTCATACTAGCCTGTGGTTCGATGATGCATTGACGACAGAACCTGTTACATGTGCTTTATTTGTAATGTATAATCTATCGTCTCTTGCAATTCTTTTAGAATGTTTTATATGTAAGGGTGAAACGTAAATAAATGTCAGTGTTGACGCCGGTGAGAATAGGTAACTATATATATAACAGGATAACTGTAATAGTGAAATTAAGCATGCAAGTTAACGCTTCATTTTATTAATTAACTATTAATTACAAATATGTATTTTTTTTCAATGCTATTCAACATCATTTCAAACGTACGTATTCTATAATACCGGTATTTGTATTGAGACATTGTCTTAAAATATATGTTTGACACGTGAAGCCAACTAAGCTAATGTCCACGCCATTCGATGCCATCTATCATGACTTTGTAACAGTAATAAATGGGCCTAATCAAAGTTGGTAAACAAGTTCACAGTAGTATTTATTGTACACTAATAGGAGACTCATAAATATGTAGTAACTAAATGTATACAATGAGAGCTATTTGATCTACGTAGGATACTTCATAGCCTAGCTAAAAGGAAATTGGCATTCGTCGAAATATGCCATTACTGTGCGTTATGGTGATTGTTTTGCACAAAGTTTGTGATAATTAATATTTGTATTCGAATTTCAAACAAATACAATTTATAGGCGGAATATTGAATGACAAATATGCGAGCTTAAAATAGCTGCTATCTTCGCTTTCCTCTCTCAATTGTTTCCTCATATTTCGGTTCATTTGCGAAATAATCACGTCATATACAATACGTCATACGAGATCGTGATGTTTGGGATGATATGCGGAGATATGTAGTAATACAGCCTGTTATTTATGTACATACGGAGAATCGCGAAATGGCGTACCAAGTTGTGATTAATTATTGACCATGAATCATTTTCGTCTACTGATTGCGAAATTTTACTAACATTACAATAAAATTATCTCGGTTTAGCAAGATAGTTATAATCATGTATAGACGTCAAATAGTAACTGTATAAATACTTCTTGTGATACCAATCTTTGTAATGGCTATAGATTTTGTAATGAATATTTGATATCAATATTTCAATATATCGATAACAATTAAAATGTATATCTATACTTATCGAATAGATATCCTGTAATATTAAATGAAATAGTGTGTTCCACGATCATAATGAGCTTGTGTTGAATGAATACACCGATGTATATACGATACACTTATCATAACCACTGTAAAGATCAATCAATCAAAATACTACTAGTAGACATTTAAAAAGCACCGGTATCCAGCTATGGGCTAGCTGCTGAAAGGCCTTTGGAGCATTTTGAACTATTGTTGGTGATCATGAGAGGGGAATCTGTATCTTCCAATTAAATTATTTTTCTAAGAGTAAGTATAATCTATTCATATTTGTAATGAAAAGTTCTATATTGTTTATTTCGTGCATCGGTTTGTGTATTAGATTGCGCTGTCACTTCATATAGCAATCAATGAAGGAACGCCAGTCAACAAGTTCCGCATACAATTATCAACAAATACTATACATGTTGGCTACGCTCCACTGAATCACGAGGTATTTTCAATAGCTGCTCACGAGTAGGCTACATCACCGGTGCTAAAAGCATAACATATAGGCCTATGCCTAACTGCCAAAACCTGCAAGCTTTTATTACAATCTAGGTATAACATTTTATTTAATAAGTAAACGTTATAGGTGTACATATATTTAATTTGATGTTGTTTTATTGTATATATCGTCTCTCATAATCCTAACTGGATGGCTCACTTTTGTATTGTATATGTTTTATTTATTGTATGTACCGTATTTTATGTGAGGTGAGACGTTAATAAATTATCTGTCTGTCTATCTGTCTGTCTGTCTGTATTAACATGACATAATCCAACCTTCATTACTAACGTCAAGGAAAGAAAGTTAGCAAAATGTCCTCTCCCTGTCACGATTTATGGAAATAGTTTGAACTTCCTAGATTTCCAAATTGGCTTCCTAGATTTCAAAATCGACTACGTAGGCCTACTGTGAGAAAGAGTTAATGAGCAATGTGTCTTAAAGCAGTGTATAAAACTGCCAAACATTAGGTCTGAGAAGTTACCCGTCATACAGGTTGGCCAGTGATAGATGATATTCATCTTGAAAAACAAACAAAAAGTAATACGACATGCAAGGATAACACGTCACCAGTGGGGCATAACCCGTCGCGGGCGTGCGGGCGTGTTCTATTTCGAACACTGCTTAAAGTGACAAAATCATCTGTTTGCAACACGTCTAAGGTCACTGGTTATTGCAAATTCTATGTGTTCTTCTTCATATTTCACCTTAATATACATATAGGCCCTAATACAATTAGTAACGTTATGTATATATTTAAAATAATAATATTGCGTCCAGAAGGTCACTGTAACGCCAGAATGTCACTCAGTGCAGGTATATAGGGCTTATTGCTGTGGCCCTAGAATGTTTACTAGGAAGTGGTGATGACATACATTTGAATTATCCAATGAATCGTACAGAGCAGGTAAGTTTCTAAAATTGATATGAATTAACTCTTCTATCTTTATATCAGGAGTTACGATAGTTGATTGTATATAGGAGGGTGTTATATTGATAGAAATTCAGGAATTACCAGAAATGTCATAGTATCTGTATTATACTATAGTAGGTACTATGTCCCAATAATGGATGCGTGTTGGTGGTGGATATGCTTTCTAATCGAGAACTATGTTGACCTACTATGTATAGGACTACCGTTAGCCTATCATCTTAAACTTTGATAAATGGTGTGCTATCCTTACAGTGACAATGATTATAGTATGACCGTAGACAGCGTATAGACACCGTTCACCCAGCAGAGAATGGGTACCCGGAAGGATGGACATAACATGTGCGTGATAGATAACCCACGACGACAGAATCACTAAACTAGCATGAATCCACGTACGCTAGATTACTGACGGTGCTAACAAGGGTAACGATAAATCATGAGTGTTTTTGCACTGAACAATCGGAATGATTATTTTGAGTTGCAAATGTGAATGCTTCGTTGTGTATTTACACATTACTCGTCCTATTTGTTGATTAAAGTTATATCTGTTGCATTATATGTTTATGTAAAATAAATGTGCATGTACTATCTTCTGTGTCTTGGTCAAAGATCCATATGAATATTGTTTTCAACAGGGTGTATGATAAGGGGGTATATTTAACAACATAAACATGTTAATAGAACTTGTTTCTTAACATATAAATAAAACTACATTCATGACAAACAAAGGCTGTACAGAGACACATCCCGCATTAATACAAGATATAGTACACGCTAATACACAAGCTAATATATATTTTATACCGTTATATGAATGCTTAGTTTCCGGACCATTGTTAGCTGGCTCGTTTTACTTCTAATGACGCCAAGGAAGACATAACCAATCGTTCATAATGCTGTATCAATGTCGCCATGGCTACCAGCATCTTCATATTAATACAATATTAATTCTTCCTGCTCCAACTTTCGGATACATTTCCAAGAATTGACGTCAAAGATTAACCTTACCTCAACAATCATTATGGATCATTTAGAGCTATTAGTTATTATATATTCATTGATTGGTAATTTATGAAAGGAGTGAATAATGTAGGAATTTATACTTGAAGAGAAAATATACAAAGATATAGTGTTACGTAATTACCTGAAGAGGATAAATTGTGGGGACACATGACTTGTTTGAAATGTGTCAAGTGTTGGGATCTTATTCTCGGTCAATAATATAATTTCCCCGGCATTTAATTTATGTCATAGCCTTACATTATTTTTACAGCAACAATGCATATATACAAAATAAAATCATGAAACCACGAGAACACAACACATTATATAAGTTTAATTCAAACATTGCATTCATCCAAATAGGATGCAAGTCCTATAAACTGGAAAGCACCAGCTGGGTGATATGACTAACATTTCGAGTGTGTCACTAACCCGGATGCGGGATAAGTGAAATTTCATTGACATTGCTACCCTTCTTACACAATCATTCAGAGAAATTATCATGGAATAAAAATACCCACTACCATCCCATTTCAATAGCCATCATCAGTACAAATGTCTAAACCCAACATGGCATTATTATGTGGAGGTCTGAATGCTGCGACTGGCACTGGAGGTATGATCTTGTAGAGTCATCAGTGCTACATAGCAACCACATCGTCATACCCAGCATAGTAGTGTTGAACCCATACGAGCTCTGCATGACATTGCAAGCGTATCAATGTACCAATACTACCGGTGTGGCCTAGGTACAGAGATGCGTGAGTAGGCTATTTAGGCAAGTCTTACTGCGGGGATTCCCCTGTTTTCAGTAGTGGGCGGGTGTGTATCGAGGAGTTCGTGAGGAATCCTACAATGACACGTATTATTACACGTGTGACCTGCATTTTACAACAGAGGTCAAACAGCCGCTCCCATGCGTGTACCGGCGGTACACGTGGTGTAGTTCCGGGAAATGGGCGGGAATTGTAGCGTACTCGGTTGTCATGCATGTTCTACACGTGCTTCTGCTACCTCCAACCCGGTGAGTGTTGTGCATTTTAGCAGAGTATAATATATAACTTTACATACATAACATGTACGTACGTATAGGCCTACTATTTATACGTGAAGTACTCCATGTACAAACAATAATATATTCAGCATTGATTATATCACAAATGCTGTATGCGTATAATATATATTTAGGTTGTAGTTTACCATAATGCTTAGTTACAATTTGCAGATACAGGTACATATTTATGCAGGTACATTTTGTTTTCAAATATAGGCCTATATATATCGTTTTCTACTTATTAGGCGAATACGCAGAAAAACACGCATTGCGCAATACTGTCTATATTACCTGGTAACAGGTGCGCGGATACAAGTGTACGCAATCAGTTATAAATAATACCCTTCATCTAGCAGTGTTCCATTGGCAGCACCTACTAAACTAGTATAGGAATAAACTAAACTATGGAGTAGCATTCGCTATCAACGATATCTATTTACTGTGCATTTATTATATGTTTTATAGGACATTTACTATATTGTTATTATTCATAATAATATTACAAATGTCAACTAGTCGAAGTCATCAATTATAGATTAACTATAAGTAATATTTGATTTACAAAGTACCATAGCATTATAGTAAAAATACAGCCTTCAAACATCACAATTAAATTACTTATTATTTTGTTAAGAAGAAAATTGATTAACTTTATTGCATGTATATACTGCTTTATATATAAAACAACACACTTATCCCTTTCAATTGCAAGGTGTCGAATATGCAAAAAGCAAATTGAACCATTTGAGCAGTTTTAAGGCATATTTGAGCATTTATTCTGGGTAGTTGTGCTATATAAGTGTGTATAATAATAATTATTATTATTATTAGTAGTAGTAGTAGTATGTGTTTAAATACACATGTAGGTACTCTTTAAATGATAGTTTAGGACATGGAAATGGTCCACATTATACTATACATTGTATATTGAATTAAAGAAAGGTATTACTTGATATTGATTCCATCTCTTATTGCTAACTTACTGCACGTGTATTAATAATACGCGTATTTAGAATGATAGAATTTAACAGACAGGCAGACATATTATGTTTTATTTACGTCTCACCACACCTATAAACTATGTTGCAATAAATACATATAACCCAGTACTGCAGTGTCAACTATCAAGATAAACGTGAGCCATCCAAGACGGATGTAATTTTTTTAGCAACACCAAACATTAAATTGAAGGTTCCAAAATAAGATATCATAGGAACAGGAATAGATAGTTATGTTACTATTAGGCCTACTATATACTAGTAAATTACCTAACATTTACTACCTTAAATAGTTTATCTCAGGATAGTTATGTTACTATTAGGCCTACTATATACTAGTACATTACCTAACATTTACCACCTTAAATAGTTTATCTCAGGATAGTTATGTTACTATTAGGCCTACTATATACTAGTACATTACCTAACATTTACC